>VZTT01059741.1:73942-92213 GCA_013400855.1 Buphagus erythrorhynchus | reverse complement strand
TGGTTTAGTGGTGGACTTGGAAGTGCAGGGATACTGCCTTATGATGTCCCACTGCTACACCAAATTCAATTGTTTGGGTTTTTTTGCAGTTAGATGAAGCTACTTGTTTGTTAGCCGCTGATATTTGCTATGCTCTTTCAGCATTTCTTTCCCTAGATACAACTCTTCCACTGAACAAATGCTTTATATTATTTTTCTCTGTCTCTCTTTCCTTGAGGGAGAAAAATCTTCCCTTCTGTGATTGTTACCACTAAGTTTACCCCATGCCCACTGGCCTGTGAAACTTGAACAATTTACTACAACTAATTCCCTGAGAACTGCCACTAACTCAGAAAATGTACTCTGATTCCCAGTGAATACCATTTACTTATTCACTGGCTCTTCTTGTCTCGGAGGGAAAATCAAGCAGACACTGATCTTTTCTTGCTTTTACTTGTGAATAACTCTTTGTTCATGCA
The DNA here is from genome assembly GCA_013400855.1 of Buphagus erythrorhynchus. Classification (NCBI taxonomy): domain Eukaryota; kingdom Metazoa; phylum Chordata; class Aves; order Passeriformes; family Sturnidae; genus Buphagus; species Buphagus erythrorhynchus. The sequence goes on along the minus strand of VZTT01059741.1, from coordinate 91,755 downwards.
AGGTAAAACTAAAATACTGCAGAATGGAAACACAAGTTGAAAATAATCAGGACCCTCTTATAACACATTTTTTTTGATAACTGGGAGAAAGAAGAGCTTGGACTTGCGTAGGAGCACTAGGGAGCAATTCAGAAATAGGACAGGAGGATAAAAAAGGTAACCAGATTCTTAAATATTACGGATTGTTAATACAAAGGAACAAAGAAAGGAGAATAAATGTATATTGTCGAGGGGGAGGGCTCAAGTAAATATATTTATTTATTGCATTCATCACCAGTGTTTAAAAATTGCTTACAAAATGCCTCGCCTTAGGATCTGACCCTTTGCCATCAAAATCAAAGCACTTTTGTTTTTGTTGATTGTGCGATGAGTAGTACCAGCCTGTAGAGACAGACAAAGATTTAGAATGTGGAGAAATTAGTGGAATGTTCCCAAGAGCTGAGGGAGAGGATTATTTTGTAAATGGAACACAGAAACTACTGCTCTGCTGTAGTGGATTTTTATGTTGAAACTTGGACTGAAAATATTTCCAGGAGCCACAGGAAGGCAGTGTGTAACAACCTCATTGTAGTTTTGAAGGTTACATGTCCAATATCTGAGGAAAATGTGATAAATATCAATTTTGCTACTTGAACTCAGCTTAGTTGAATATTTTTCAACAGCAGATTAGCTTCAGGCAGAAAATGTTGACTTTTGACCTTTTGCTTAATTCTAACCTTATCGTTTAGATTGCTATAATGTAAATGACTGATACAATGTAAATTTGCATGTAAATAACCACAAGGCTGTTTGGCATTTACAACATTTCCATCTTCAAAGTGGAGTTGGCCTTCTGTGAATGACCAGAAGTGATTGCAAAAAAAGTGAGTTTAGGTCAGTAAAAGATGAGCTGTGTCAGGCAGCAAAATGCCTAAAGCCACAAACACTCAAGCATCTTTCACAGCCAGCTGGCCCTGGGTGGGCAGACAGGATTCTTCCTGAAGTTTCCTTACCACAGTGATGAGGCTACCCAGGACCCAAACATACCAATTTCAGAGACAGCTACTGTAGGCAGAAGGCAGAGAACTCCTCACTCTCTCTTTTGGGGGCCAGGGTTTAAAAGCCCAGATGCTCAGGTCAGGTAGCCAGGGTACGTAGTGTGACCCAGCCTGCAATTTCACTCTTTCACACCCCTCCAGAGGAACTGGCAGGCAGAGGGTGTAAACCCACACCTCTTCTCGTGTTCACATACAAAATGGCTGAAGACAAAAATCTGTTTTCCTGCTCTTCCAGGGCCCAAAGGGGTCCAAATATTTTGAAAGGAATCATCCCAAACCTTCTTGAACTCCTCCTTTCTAGTTCCTTGTGGACAATTGCAAGAATCATATCAACTATTAATCCAGATGTATGGATTAACAATCCAGTGTGTGATTTACAGTTATGGAGGGGAGGGATTGGTGTATAAAATCCCCCAAATGCTGGTACTGAGTGGCTGGCATGTGTCCTGGTGCAAGGGATGAAAACAGTTGTCCTGTCCCCAGTGGTCACTCTCTGCTCTCCCCATCTTTGGAAATCTGGCTGTACCAGCCTGTGAGTTTGGGTAAACTGAATTTCCTGCAGAGCTGATAACAAAGCCTCTGATGTGTCTGTATGGAAAATAACAGTTTAAACATTTCTGCTCAAAGAATTCACAATCCTATGTAAAATTTTCTGATTTCCCTACATTTTTCTTTTAGATCATGATATTTTCTAGCACAGTAATTTTCCCCCAACCCTTAGCCTGATACTCCGTCTTTTTAGCAGAAAAGCAATCATATGAACTTTCTACATATTTTACCATTTTTCAAAGGGAAGAATATATTTTCTTTCAAAAGTCATTTTTCCAAGTTAATTAGTTAGCATTAATACAGATTTTTCATTATACAAATCATCTTACAAGCCCATTAGCTATTGTGGCTGCTGTTGGTATTCTTGACTAGCTTAATTCTACAGAAGAGTGTGCAGCAGCCCCACACAAAGGGTTCACTACAGGAACAAAACCTTATTATCTCACTCCCCTCACAGGGATATATTTCAGCCAAGCAGAATTTCAGAGCAGCTTTGTTTGCCGCTGGGTGAATGTCTGTCACTGAACTTGGCTTTTGATAGGGGAGATAGAGAATTATTGCAGAAAGGAAGCAGAAGATTGAGAGGGAAGAATAGTTTTGCTGAAGCAATAGAAAGTGCAATAATAGTGGGGGAAAGGGATATGCTGTTGAGTTTTGCAGTTTATATTAGGTAGAATGGAACAGCTGGCTTGTGACCCTTAGAGAAGTTTTTTTAGGTATTTGCTCTTTGCAGTGTGGAAGACTGACAACATTCAAGCCCCAAAGGGAAGAATCTTCAATTCTGCCCAAAGCCAGTAAATTCAGTATCTGGTTTTGTGACCTTTTTACATGCTAAACTTTCTGTTTTGCCTAAAGTGCAGGTTAAAGTATAAAAATCTGATTTTATATGCAGAAGAATACACACTGAAACCAATGTTTTCATCAATAAGAGGAAATTCAGAGACCTGAATATTCAGGAGCCTTGTTCAGCTTGCAAAAACTTCTCTAGCTGTAACTGAAACTCATCAAAGTTTCCTGAACCAGACAAATTCCTTGGTGAGGTCTTTGAATGTAATTTCCAGTAATTTCTCAGTTCTTGATTTTGGTAAGACCATCAGAATAGGATATATGTGGCATTTTTGTGCCATTTGTATTTCCAGTTTTAAAAAAAAGTTGCGAGAAGCATAGATTGTGACAGGCTGAAAGAAAATCATCCACTTTTTTCCCTAGGAGTTCAACCTTGGTTTGCTTTGGGCTTTGGGCAAGGATTGCTGAAAGGCACAGGTGACTGTTACTGAACCTTCTTCTCTAGCCTCAAGTTTTTACTTGAATTTGAGTGGTATTTCTTGTTCCTATTTTCAGTGCTGTAATCCCTGAATTACCATTATCACTATACATTAGACCAGAGGGAGTAAGGTTTAGGCCCACAGAGCCACTTAAGTATTTAAAGCTTTTCAAAGCCTGAATTCTATTTAAATCAGTTGGAGCTGGTTGGTAAAATACATTCTTGAGCACAGAACATAAAGCCTGCACTGTAATGTTAGAAAAAATATATCCCTATCACCTGTTTATTTACATTCTAAAGATCTCAGGCTTTAAAGTGTTAAACACTTTCTGGAGGGGTGCAGAAACAAATATTTCAAAGAGTATTTTGACTTTAGTGTTTAAAGCGCAGGGGGTAAAGCTGCTAGAAAAGCTGTTTCACATTAAAAGGAGGCATTACTTTTAATTAAACATATTTCTGTTATAAATGAAATTGTTTCTTTTTTCTCTAACATAAAACCTCAGTGAAAAGGGGAGAGACATATCAAAATGTTCTGGGAAGAAAAGTTTGTTTGTTAGTTGAAATTACTTTTCATTTTCATTTTGTATTTAGTCAGAAGTTAAAAAGCTGAAGGCAAAATCATTTGTTGAAATGAAACAGCTATAAAAGGATTTTGTCATTTCCTGACTGAAAAAAAAAAAAGAGTCTTTAAAGTGATAGCCAGAGAAGCATCTGGATTGCATTATCTGTATCCCTTGGAAATAAAAGGACGTAAGTGCTGGAAAATGTAGTTGAAAATAAAGATGTCTGACAGTTGTTCCAAGTTGTTGGTTTGGTTTTTTTTTTATCCCAAACCTTGCCTTTTGCCTGCAGGTTTCTTTCAAAAGCCCTGGCATTGCCCTGGCTCTGAAGCTCAAACCCTTGAGGAGGAGCAGGATCATCTCCTCCTCTGGGTTGCTCCTGTGCACCTGGTGGGTGCCCCGAGCTGGGGTCCTGCTGGGGCTGGATTCCTTCCCTGTAGGACATTAGTCCAGGGAAAAAGAAACACAGTTCCTAAGCCATTGCCCTCATTCCTGTCCTACCTGTTTCACTTTTGGCTTTTTGCTGCTCTTTAGGAAAAGGAGAAGGTATATTTTGACAGGTGAAACTTCAATAAAAAGAAATCTTTTGCATTCTCACTTCTAAAATCTTCCTGTGTTGATTTGTCTTACGGGCTGTTTTATGCTCCTTAGTAGGTGAACTAATGGTAAAAACAAATTTATCATAATGTACGACCCCTCAATGTAGAGATAAACTGGGATACAGCAGGCCCTGCCCATGCTGTGGGGTGTTCTCTTAGATAAAAAATGGGTGGTGGAATAGCAGTCCAAAAATTATTCTATTATCATACAGGCTCATCTGCCTAAAAGCTAATTATAGTATCTTGATAGAAATAATTCCAAATGACAGGTATTTCTTTATTGCCATTGCCATGTGCAAACACAATGAGCTGGCAAAGATTAACAAGCTCTACCATTTTGTACTGATGGAGTTTTTCCACCCGCCAGCATCACTTTTTCTCACTAAGTGGGTCTCTCTAAGAAGGTGATTTTTGAAATCTCACTGCCATTACTCTTGTCACTAAACTAGTAGGAAGACATCTTGAGTATGTGTCTATTCTCAGTTATTTTTGATATTGTAGCCCCAGTTTCTGCTTAGTTTCTCCTTAGGAGATATTTTACTTTTTACAGTGCCAGACTGGTGGGAATTAATGTACACACTGAAAATCAAATGCAGCCTTGTTGTCAACACTAACACTGTTAAGAGCAGCAACCAATGCTGTAATGTTTATAACAGGTCTGTCTGTGTACGTGCAAATAAATTTGACAGATTGTGCAATATATTAATGAAATGATGATCAGTATCCTCAAAAAACAGCTTTTAGTAGATACTACTCACAGAGTTCAGCTATTTTTTTTTCAAAGGAAGCAATGCATATTTTAAGTCACTTGCTATTTCTGTGTGTAAAGCTCTTATTTTTTTTTTCTTGACCATTAGGATATTAGCAGCTTTGTGCTCAAAATTAGGGGACTGTGCACTTAAGATGTTGGGTGATTTGGAGGGGTTTTCAAACTTGTCATCAGAGAATCTGTTTGGTAGGGCTATTCTTTTATTACTCTTAGCTTGTTACTAAAGGAGGATCCCTTAAGTCTGTCTTAATTTTCCTTGTATTTCTAGTTCTCTACATTACTGACCTCTCTCTATTCAATTCTAAGTTTAAATGAGACAGACAATGCTTTTAAAAATATGTAAATTACAGTCAGGAAAAGAATTGTATTAGGAGTAATTAGTACTGGGTATTTCCACATCAGATCCCATGAAAACGATGAATTAAGAAGCTTTTTGAAGGTGCAAAACAATCACAGACCTTCATATGGCCACAAAATATGCTAAGGACAGAAGGTGGAGCAGGTCTGACAAGTCTTGACTCAGCACTTTGCCCACAGCCTGCAGAGTTCTCACCTGACACGCAGGAAGCTAGTTTTAAATTATTTATTTGTAGGCTTCAGAAAACTCTTTTGCCCTACCTTTGGCAGGATAAACACCCAGATAGGGCACCTTGCTGATGGTTTAGGGAACTTGAGACTTCTTCCTGCTGCCTCTAGGTGTTAGGAGAGGTACCTATGTCACAGCCTCCAAAGTTTCTCATGGATGTAGTTCCTCTCATGCCTGGGGGTCACATCTGCGATGCGTTCTTGGTGACTGACAAAAGAGGATCAAACACTTCCCTGCTGTGGCCCTGAGGGCACTGATGGTCTTTCTGTCCCTCTCCCCAGTCCACGTCCCAGGAGCCCCAGTTCGATCCAGCCTGGGGCTGCTGGTCCCTGCCCCAGAGATGTTGCAGAGATGCCAGCAGGCTGGAGAGTCTCCAGCCCTGTCTCTGTGTGGATGTCTTGGACCCATGCTGTCAGCTGAACAAATATACATGTCCCAGACTAGCACACCCAGGCTTCAGGGGGTCAGGCTGCACCAGAGGAGAGCAACATCCAGTAAAAATTCTACTATATAACAGTCTGGCTGCCCCAGGGAAATCAAAGGTATAACAAAACTCAAGTCATTCCTACCTATTCAGCATAGTATTCCAGTCAGGGTCCTGAATTCAGACCAAATAGTTTCCCAACTTTATTGAACCCTTTATTGGTTTCCAAACCTGAAACTACAGTACTAGTCTGTTGCATAAAATGGGATAGAATTGGGGTTTATCAGCATCATCTGGTTCTCCCTCCGATATTCAGAAGATAGGTTCTAAGGATACTTAGCAAATCACTCTCTGCTGGTCACATAGTTGAGAATTCCAGAGACTGGCACCAAATCATAAATGTGAAATAGGTCTGCAGGTAGCCAGGTGGCAAGCAGGGTCAAGTGGTGATGAGACATTTCTAGGAAAACCTGCTGTGTTGAAGGAATGTAGCAGTCTAGAGTGCTAGGAAGTACCTGAGCAGAAGATTTTAGGGGCTTGATAACGTCTATAGGCTAGGTGTAAGAATATTTGTTCACTGTGGTCGCTACCATTCTGCATTTATTAGCAAGCTCAGCAAAATAAAAGTCTTTGTGAGTGTTGCCATATACTAGGACACAGACATTTCTTTTATAAACACAAATTTATGCAGACTAAAACCACAGAACTCCAGTGCAAGCAGTTTTGAAAGCACTTGGTGATGATTTACTTGTCTATATACAATATAAGTATTGTGTTCTGACCCAGGTATCTCCATAGGGTTGGCAGGTATGAAACAGGGTGCACAGGAGTTCCATATCCATCTGGGACAGCAGCTGAAGGCCAGGTGAGGTATACCTGAATCCCACCCTTCACTTAGGAATGACCCAGCTCAGACAGTAGCAGGCTTAAACCAAAATAAGTAAATGCATACAGAGGTTTTTTACCTGGTTCTGATGAGATCTGCTGCTTACAAGGCTTTGCAGGAGAGAGCTACCAGAACTGTCTGTTCCCAGGCTACCTTACCTTTATACTGGCTGGCAGACATTCAGTTCTTCCAGTCCTTCCCTAAGTGGCACAGAGTGAAGTTTGTGGCACACCACTTATGCCCACATTCACTTGTTACAGCATGTACTCTTTGGCACAGTAAACAAAGCAATCCCAACCTCCTCCCAGCATTTGAGATCAGGAGGGGTGAGGGCCCTTGGAATGCAGACGGAAGCATTTGGTGCTTTGTAAAAACTGAAGTCCCTGATCATAGATATGAAGAGAATGAAAACCAGCCACTGGAAAATCTGCAAGCCTCTGAAATGGCACAAGTCAGAAATGTGATAGACAGATGGAGGCTTGAGGTGTGTTTGTGCTGTTGGGTGACTCCTCTTGGCCTGGTGCACCAGGCCTCCTTGGTGGGGCTGGACATAACCCCTGACAAGCAGTGCTGCACAGCCGTGCCGTGGGGCTGCTCGGGCAGCCCAGCACATTTATGAAACCTCTGCCCATATGACAGACCCAGGAAGGCCGAAGGGCAGAGCTGCCAAGGAGCTGGACAAATTCTGCTCCTCGTGAGGAGGAGCGAAGCAGGGAGTGCCCACCTCTGCCAGGGTACACGGGCAGCGTTTCTGATTCCCTGTCCCTGTGTGGCCCAGCTAATCACACCGGGGAGTTGGATTGTTGACCCTGTTGCTGTGCTGCTTCCCCAGCTCCGGTCTGGAGCACCATGGCACAGGGAGGGACGCGGAACTGTTCAGAAAGCAGAGCCTTGGAAGCCAGCGTGGGACACAGAGTTACCAAGGCACACTGAGTCACAAAACATCTGCAATTTTTTCCTGGGAAAAGATTTGGACTGCACTGTGTAGAAATACATACTCAATAAAGAAGTTTGGAATTAGAAAAGATAATGTCACTCTTATATTTCAATCAGCAGACAAATTCACCTTACTTTGGAAGTGGTCCATTCCCAGGAAATTTGAGATAACATGGATTAGTCATATTTGTTCATTTCTACACTATCAAATCTTCCACTGAGAAATGAGAAGATTTAAAAGATTATCATGTTTTTCAATACAATGAATTGATCAGTTCTACAAAGTCTATTTGAGAAAATCACATTCCTCTAGGTAGATTTCAGTAGATGGGAAACTCTATTCATAATGCTTTTCTGTCTGTTTCCAATTAATATTTTAATGAGTAAGTTTTCTTCAGCAAGCCTCTTGAGAAAACAGCAAATTTTATTTGAAAGGAGAAAAAAATTCTTAAAAAAATCCATTTTACATCTTTCTCCATTAACATTTGCGTTGAAGACTGATTGAAAGAATTCGATTGACCTGGTCGGAAAGATTGAGTGCATCAGAAAACACAATAAATTTGTGGGTAAGTAATCTATCCTTAAAAATTATATAAAAACTTAAAAAACATAACAGAAAACATAAAGACCATAAAAAATTTAAATATTTTAATGTAAAATTCAGGTACTGCATTCTATTCCATAAATAGGGACATCATGTAAGTAAAGGTAGTCTGCTACAACTAAAGCAAATTTTTATTTCATAGGTATGATGACAACATAAAGAAATACTTTTTCATTCACTGTAGTTCCATTATGTTGAATTATGTATCTGCAATAATGTCTTAAACAAGTAGACAAGACAGTCCTCACAGTGGTTATATGTCTATGGGTCAGGTATCAACACTGTGAACTGAAAAGAACTAAGCAGGCACCACACAGGAGGTTCATATCTCTCCTCCCAAAGGCGTGAGCCCGGGGAGGCTTTGTTCCACCACTGCAGCGTGGGCAGCACAAGAGCAGTGCTGCTCCAGGAACTGCCTGTGACAGTGCCACAGCTTACCAGAGTTGATCACAGACATTTTAGAGACACTTACTGGTTGACTTTGAGTTCCTCCCTGCTTTCCAGAGCTTGAGCCTGAGGGCGATTTTTTGAGGCTTGCATCAGCAGGATCAGGAGTTAATAATTTAGGACTTTTCTGTTCATCAGCTGAAACTGGGAGTAGGCTGATGAGAGAGCTGGGAATGGTGCTGTCAACTAGCTAAACAAGGTGGGAGTTTGGAGTGGGACTGAGTATTTTCAAACCTTTGTGTGGCATTTTTATTCAAAAGTAAAGGGCTTTTGCTTGAGCTGCTTTAGGTCGTTGTAAGAGTATAGGGAGGAAGGGTGAATCAAATCTACTTTTAACACCTAGAAAGCACTCAAGAAAGGATAAGATGTAGTTTAGTAAGCCAGTTAAGATAGATAAACTGCTTATAGCCTCACTCAGAAAACTCTGCAAACCCCTGCTAATTGCAATCCATGGTTTTAGTTCTTTTTATGTAGGTCTGTGATTTCTTTATTTTGAATGAATGAATGAAAGCGCACAGTGGAGATGGACCATGTGTCATTTCTGGTACCACTGCTCCCATTTAGCTGCATTTGCTGAGAACAGGGTCAGGAGTAGGGTAGGGTCAGGAGTGCAACAGTGCCATAATTGCTCTTACAAGACCTCTGCCAGTGCACAAGCACTGAAACAAATGGGAAAGGCCCCAGGGAAAACAGCAGACTTCTGAGGTGAAGGAAGGACCATTTGTCCTTTGCACCATCCCTGTGCTCTTCTTGGTGGTGTCTGCTTCTGCAGAATGTACGGTTGCTGTAGTTGGCAGTAAGGAGAGACCCTGTTCATCCTCTGGATTTGGGGATAGCCTGTTCATCTGGAGTCTGAGGGCTCTTACCCTGTTCATGACTCAGCCATCAGCCATCAGCAAAACTATCTCTTTGGACTACAGTTTCACTATCTGTAAAAGGGTTGTTAAGGGCTTGGAAAAGCATTTCAAGATTCATGGGCTGTACATGTTATAAAAGAGCAGATATTTACTGGAAACATTATGTGAGTGACTTAAAAGCCACCAACAAACAATAGGCATTAAGCTGTTTTTGACGTTTGGCTTAATGAGTTTTCAGTCATTTCTTCACACCACATAGGTCAAACAGTATGCCTTGATCAGTGGTCCAGCATCTTTGGGAAGTGTTGGCATCTGGGGAAGAAGTTTTAGAGCTGATCTGCAGAGAAAATCTACTGTGTCTGAGGTACGTTGGATCTGCAGCATGCTCAGAATAGAGATGTCATTTTTTGAAAAGGTCATATTCAGTGCTCAGATGTCACTTATCTGATCTCATCTGTAGCCATGAACATGAAAAGAAATGCCAGACTAAATTTTCAGTCAGAAAAAAAAAAAAAATAGGAATGCTTGGAGAAATCCATCTAGAAGCTAATCCCAGCCAAATGTGATCCTTCATAGATGAAAATTATTATTTCTTCTTTATTTTGCCAGACAGCACTGGAGGAAATCCTCCAGCTATTGAAAAGTAATAGTGAGCATGTAGGAGCTAGCAAAGCTGGTACTGATGGCAGCCAGCAAGTAGCCCAGCAGCTCACCTTCCACTGATTCTGCAGAGCAGACAGGTCACATCCCCCCGAGGTGACATCTCCCACTCACCCGCCCCATCGCTCACAGCTTGGCCCGTGCCTGGGGGCCGTGCCCGTGCCCGTGCCCGGGGGCCGTGCCCGTGCCCGTGCCCGTGCCCGTGCCCGTGCCCGTGCCCATGCCCGTGCCCGTGCCCGTTCCGGTGNGGGCGCGGGCAGCGCTGCCGGCTCGCCCTGGTGCGGGGCTGCGCCCCGGGCTGGCCCCGCTGCTCTGCCCTCGCTGCCCTCCACAGCACAGCCCTGGCACTGCAAAGCTGCCAAGAGAAACTGTCCTCTCCAGCTCTGTTTGCCAAGATTGCACAGGACCAGTCATGCTGATTGTTCATTATGAAGCCTTAATATATGTTTAATGACACCATTTTTTTTTTTGCAGTGCCAGCTGCTATTTTAATAGCCTTAATAGTAGCACATATTAGTAGCATTATTACTTGTTTGTGTAACACTCCACCTTCACTGTGCTATGCCAGCAGTAACTAATGAATGCATTCTAGGAAATTGATCCACCTGAAGCAGATTTCTCTGAGTAAAGCTTTAACTTCAGGGAAATAGGATGTGAGTTTGGTGTGGGGGTGGATATGAGAGGGATTTAAAGCTCTTTTTGGATTTATAGAATAGCTTCCAATTCCTGCTGATGCAGAAATCAGTTTAAAAATAGATAATTCCACCTGGGCCATTTGTGTGCCTGCTGCTCCAGACTCAGCCAAGAGCAGCAGACCTGCTGTGCAAGCCAAGATGACAAGAGGTAGGAATCCAAGATGGGGGGATGCCAGTGTGACATCTTTCAAACAGTCTTTTCCATCCATTCTCCATATGACTAAAAAAATTAATAGTTAGAAAAGATGAAATAAACCATATTACTGGGCTACAAAATCAGGGGTGTCTGATGAAAGCAGCTTGATCAGCAGCCTCAGATATGCAGACACTGGGAAAAAGAAAACCAGGCCTAAGACTGTTTTAGGTCTTCTGTTCGGCCTTGAATATTCTGCTTTACTCAAAACACCTTGCAGCCCTAGATTAATGTATGAAGTTGGCAAAATAAAATACTAGGCATATAGACAGCAGAAGCAAAAAGGAAGCTAAATTTTACAGCTTGCTGCTGAGATCTGACCCAGCCCCTGGGCCAGTGCTGTAAATTATGGCAATAGCTATAAATGTTTTGAAGCTGTTACCCAAAAGATGGTATTCATCACCTCTGGTGGGAGTCAGAACTTGGGTGATTCTGCAGAGCCTCAGTGGGAGCAGATGGTGGCCAGACTTGTGCTGAGCACTCCTTCAGGTTGGGTATTTGACTTCTGCTATTTGTTATACACTTGGTTGACACATTGAGTATCAACACCTTTACATCCTACATGGATCATCTTTTACTGGCACTCCCCTTAGCCCTGTGCCTATTTTGAAATCTGGTTAGTATCAGAGAGCTGGTTTTAGGTACAGTTATGCTAAGTAGGTCCTCTGTGGACTCATAGCAGCTCCCAGGATGATTTGTGTGAGATACCATTTTGACACAGTCACCCAGGCTCTTCCTTTAGATCCATGTTGATAGCCAATCCTTTGCCTTTTCCTACCCATCTGATAAGAGAAATTATCTCAGCACACAACTCCCATATGGTTGTATTCTCCTTTCTTGCTCTTTCACCTATTTCCTGGCTCTTTCCTCTACTGCTCTAAAAGCACAAGAGGCCATAGCAGCTACTTGGAGGAGAACCTGTAATTGCTGCTTGGGCAGACACTAAAAAGATTGACAATTTTCTTTGCCAAAATTCCACCGGAAAAGCCAAGGACTGAACTGGCAGTTCAACACTATTTTTCACATACTAACTGAAAGGTTTTCTAATTGATTAGCAATTAGACAGTTCTGAAAGACTCAGGGTTAGACTCACAACTGATATAAATCAGAGAAATCCCACTGAAGTCTCTGATTCATTTTCCAAATAGTAAAAAATTCAGCAGGAGCTTTAAACTGCCAATGTTATCCATCCAACAGCTGGCTAAAATTCAGAAAGATAGGATATTTTCTGTAATGCTCCTTGACATGAAGTATTCCTTATGGGCCAGATACAATCAATGCAAGAGCTAAAGTGAAAATTCAGGGGTTCAAAAAAGAACAAAACCCAAGAAAGCATGGATCTGATAAACATAAGTTTTAGGAATAAGAGTGAAAATGTGAAATCAAATTTTACATATTTACAGACGTGTTCTTTATCATAATGAACAAAACTAAGTTTTAACAGTTCTTCTGTCTCTTGAATGGAAGTTTGACACTCCTGTCAAAGTGACTGGAAGAATTTTGCTAGCTGTTGGTGGGGGTGGACTGCATCCCTTGTGAAGCCCAATTCCCCAGCAGGTGTGGATATTGCCTGTGTGCACAGCACAGTTGCTGCATTTTGTTTCCTTTCACTTTTCAGTTCTGCTTTTCAAAACATTCAACTCGTTGCTGTTCCAGATAATTGTTCTAATGGAACTAAAGGCCCGGGAGCTGAACAGCCTTGGGAGGATTAGAGTGGCAAAGGAAGATGAGGACACAATCTGCCTTTTCTCCTGTAACAGACAAAGACTTGGTCGTAGGAGATAAACAAACATTGCCTGAATTTGGTTCATATCTTCCAGGAAGCCTAATAGCAGGTCTGTCTCTAACATCTGTGGGAACTCGAGGTCAGTTTGACCCCAAGATCCAGGGAATTCTTTTCCCAGGTCTCGGATCCTCTGATTTCTTGAATGAGGCAGGCAGAAGAGTCGGTTCTCGGTCTTAGGAATTGGTTTATTATTTTCTTATCTTACAAGGTCGTGTCTGGCAGCACTGCAGGTCCGTCTGGCATCGCAGAACACGAGGTTCTCCCCCCTCAGGGGGATGGCACAGGTTTTTATACAGAAATTTACGTATACTATGTTTACAAGTCTATACCAATACCTATCACTAATATTGAAGTGTGTGCTCCCNCCGTTCCCAGCGGCTGAGGTCAAAACTCCAAGTGCTTTTAGGTCTCTGGATCCGAGCCAGATCATTCAGAGAAATGTTCTGGTCTCCCACAAACATCCATATATATTTGAAAACTTTTGTAAACTTGGTAATTCTGATGGTATTTCTTCCTATATTTCCTTCAGCTGCCTGACAAAGCAGAACTGGTTTAGGGCTGCTGCTCTTCAGTGTATACATCTTATTTCTGGACATAAGTTAAGCCTTACTGTTTTCTCTGTCTGCTTCATATTGTTGGGCAAGCATGTCACTGCTAGTGAAGTCTGTATTATATCAAGACAAGACAATGATTTATGTAATATATATTGATATATATTTCATTATATAGGCCAGAAACTCTAATAATCATTTGGATAAATGCAAGACTAGACTGTAAATTTTTGTAACATATTTTCTTTAATCCTCTATTTATTTAAAATATAACCAAAACCATTTCTGACTTTAATAGAATAAGATACTTTTAAATATTTATTATAAAAAAAATCACAATGCAGAATATCAAGAAATATAAGAAAAGGTGTATTATTAAAATAAAAACACTGTACTCAGGAAGTGGAGAAAAGGATTTACTACCTGTAGGAACACCCACTTCTTCCCTCTCAGGAGTTATTGTAAACCTTTTGTACTGATGTTGCCTTAGGTGAATGATATTAAAATCTGTGCTGTGTTCTAACAAAGAGCAATTTTCTTGGTAGCAGAGGCATGTGTTAGTCTTTATTTCAGAGATGCAGTCTTTTAAAATAAGGACTTTTTCCCTAAATGCTCAGCTGCCATCCTTCGTCCCACTCTCTGGGAGAAACTCGCCATTGTCCCGTTTGTTTAACATAGATGGCTCTGACAGAACAGCAAAAGGCTGGGAAAGCCTTTGCCTTCAGTCCTCAGGCCATTTCCATGACCTGTGCCTGAAGATTAGGAAAAAGGCTGGGCTTTACTTTGCAAATCCCATGTGCAGCAGGAAACTGCAGAGCTGCTCCAGCTCTAAACAAATCTTCAGGGAATAAATGCTCAAGCCTTCACCAGCCACATCCAGTGAGGGTTAAAAAAGAGCCACATTTTCCACACTTCTAAATACCGAGAAAGTCACATTTAGCTGAGACTTCATTTATCTGCAGGGAGTTTGTAGTTTTGTAGGGAGACGGTGAAAACTGATCTTAGTAAGCAGCCTCATTGGCTAAGCTAGAAAATCATGCATTAAATTTGGAGCCTAATAGAAAATTCAGGTACCAATTCACCAAGTTAGGGTTCAAGATATATTAAGATTTAGACTTAATTCTGTAATTTTCAGAATGTAGCATTCCTCAGTCTTCCACCAGTGGAGAACGAGGTGGAAGTATGTGTAAAAAGATACAAGAGATACATAGTTTGTTCCACTATCCTCAGTACAATGACACTGGTGATTAAATTATTCAATATAAGCATAAAATTATCTGTCGTGGTTTAGGGTAGGAGGACTCAGTTTGGTAGTTACTTTTTAATCCACTCTACATAAAAACAGGAATAATAGAAACAAACTCCTAACTATTAATGTGACTCATTAGATGTACTTAGGAGCACTATTCCCATCAGTTTCAATGTAGAACACAATTAAAAACAAATGTGAAATGCAATCTGTACAGTGTTTAAAGTGATGTATTTAATAGTGTTATTGCTGAGTTTAAGCATCATTTCAGAGAGTTAAGCACCTGAATTATGCCAAGGCAAATCTACTTTGCACTTGACTGTCAAACTGATTGGCAGCAAAGCCCCAGCCTGGGATTAAGATCAACATCCAGACATCTGGAACTGGTTGAGCGATAAAGAAAAATCCTGACTGTAATATCAAGCAGCAGAAATGGGCAAGAAGGTGCAACATTCCCTTCAGCTGCCTCGAGGCTAATGGGAGAAAAATAATTTAATACTGAATAAGGCAGGATGGCTGGGATGAGGGCTGCCTACACTGGTTCAGAATTGATGATTTAATTTGTAACTCTAACTGAACCTTGCTGTCACATGGATCTGTACCTCCTAACTGGCTGAAAATACAGATGGGGTTTGCCTGATTGGATCTAGATGAAGAAACAAGGCCATGAATTTTACAGCCACTTCATGTTATAACAGCAACCAGGTGCCAGCATCAAACATTTGTCCTTTTCCAGGATGAGAGGAAACAAAAGAGAAACAAGAAGATATCTTTGTTACCAGAAGCTGGTGGAAAATGTGGTACACTATGCCAGAGAATTACTAAAAATGAATGTTCCAAATAACCTGAAATTCAGAATTAGTATCAGATTTCCCATTTCAAAGTGACTCATAGAAAAGCCTGGGAGAGTGATCAGCAGGTAACTATGTCAGAGCAGCTTTCCTCCTGTCCTGTTCTCATTCCCATCTACAAAACCATTCCAATAACCTTGGTTGCCTCTGCTAAAAGATTAGATGTGCTGAAAACTGTACATGGGTTCAATTACTAGTGAGATACTAGCAGATTTGTATCTGTTTGTTAATTTTTTGGTTAGGCAAAAGAACATTAAAGGTTATTCTCATACCTTATACCAAAGAGTATTGTTAAAATCCAAACCACATAAGATATTTATTTGTTATCTAAATGCTCAGTAGCTTATCAAAATCTTTACCAACTTGGATAACAAGCACTTTTAGATATTTCTGTGTTTAGGTGTGTATACATGTTTCTTTAAAAAACATTTTTGCTCACAATGCATGCCTTCTGATTTATTTTAGGAATGTTCTAACATGGAAGAGACACCTATCAATAAATATCACAAGACCCTTGTGGAGTAACTCCCTGGGAGGCACTGCAGCTTGATGCTGGGCTTACTGAAACCAAGGGAACTTGCCATTGACTTCATATGGCTTTGGATCAGAGCATCAAAAGCACTAAGAGGGTCCTGTGCTTATCATCTGACTTCTAGTTTCATGTATTATTTCCACTTCATATTGCTAAGAAATGTTAAATCTCACAAACATGAAAGAATCACAGTTTGTATTATAATAGGAGAAGGTATGTTTATTATATTTAAAATAATCCAAGAAAGTATGTTTATTATATTTAAAATCATCCATTCTCGTGGATGTACAGAGATTACTTAATTTTATCACTACCACTCAGTAGGTATAATAACACAGATTGAACTTCAATCCACTGCAGGGAAAAAAGTGCACAGCTAGAATAATTTCTTTCCACTGTTAATTTCATTGCGACACATTGCATTATGTTCCACATCCCACATTGCCACAGTTTTAACCATGCAGCTGCTGAGAGCCCAGGTGCAGATTTTCAGACCTGTTTAGGTATCTAAGTCATACTATAAAATAATTTAGTCACTGTAATGGTAATGTTTGGTATGTCTAAATCTTAAGGATATAGGCACTGAGAGAAACCCATGATGTGAAGCTTATGGCATCTGATTCTTCACAGGATGCTCTGATGGTTAGATCCCAGGAAAGAAATGTGCAATTGCCAGCACATCGGTTAAAGATAGCAAAATGTAGCCAATGGGAAACACAAAGAGAAGAAAACAAGTCCAAAAATTATAAAATTAGAAATAAGAAGTGCTTTTCATAGGAGAACAGAGAGAGAGGATTTGATGTTAGAGTGCAGCTGATACAAATGTGTGCAAATGTTATCTCCCATAGCCTGTGTCCAGCCTCAAAGGGAGAGGGATGCTAGTAGAGGAGTCAGAAGGAGCTCATGGGTCAGCTTTCCCCACGGGAACTGACCCTGTCTGTGGGGGTTGGGAAGCATCTCTTCACTGTGCCATCCTGCACATCCTCTCACACTGCACATCCCAGCTACCTGACCCTCACAAAATCATCTGGCCTGCCAAGACTGATGAGATAGAAACCAGCTAAAGCCCACTGGAGGTGCCCTCCCACCTAAAAGGTGCACTTCTAGTTTAGTTTCCCCACTTCAGTGGATATATTCAGTGGGAAAAATCTGGGTCTGTGTGCCTGGATACCTGGATAGACATTTTTACATGATGCACTAATGTATTACAGACAGTTGCAAGTTCAACATGTTCACAGAAGCTTTTATAAAGTAGAGTTTCACTAGCCTATTGTTCAGTTACTATATGAGTGTGACTAGCTTTCTGTAAAATGTGACCTCAATGGAGACAGCAAGAAGAGTCAAACATCTAATTCAATGCCACTCAGAAACCATTGAAACATTTTGTTTCCTACCAACATGTACTTGATTCCTACAGCACAAGAAAAATATCAAATGAATCATTTTTGCACCCTTCCCTTAAAAAATCCACCATGATCATACCCTGATTTTTAAAAAACTGCATTTCTCTGAGAAAGCTGTTCCATTAAAAAAAAAAAAAATTTGGTAGATCTCCTTCATTTATTTTTTGAAAATAAAGCCTGAATTTAGTTTATTTTTTTTTCTTTTTAATAAAGGATCATTGTGAAGTTGATTAATTTCTTGTTGATTGGCTGTGGTTTAGTCACATTCTCTCCTAACCTAAATGGAATCTAAAATACTTCTTTCTACAATGGAATTATTTTAAAAAATAATGAATGTTCTTCTCACTTACCTTCAAGAGCTCTGTTTACATAATG
>VZTT01059741.1:51789-73047 GCA_013400855.1 Buphagus erythrorhynchus | reverse complement strand
TACTCCTGCATCTAGCACTACTTATTAATTTTATTTTAAATAGTCATGGCTTTAAAAAAACACAGAGACAATTTGTTTTGGACTAGAATATATACATTCTTCTCTCAGTATGTATACTAATATACTAATACTTTTTCTTCCTTGGCTGCTGACTGTTTCACTCCTCTTTATCTTGTGAAGGGCTCAAAGCATGAACACCTTTATCACACTGACCATGAAAGAGGAAAACATGAACTTAAATTCACTCAAATGGAAAAGGAACTAGGAATCTCCCTTCAGCATTCATTTTCTGTGCAGATGGTCTAACCAGTATAACATCCACTATGATATGGGTAGATTCTTCTTTTCTTTACAAAGGAGAAAAGTGAACTCATGCTGTTTTATTTAGAAGTATCAGTCTTCTGCTGTCCTGGTGGTACCTGTCAGCTGAGCAGAAACCAGCTCGACTGCTAAACAGCCTAATCCCAGAAAATGGGATCGAGAGCCAGACATGTTCCTGAGATCTGTGCATTTTTGACTCAGCCTCCAGGGTGCTCCACTCTCTCTCTGTGCTTTATTGGCATTAAACCTCAGGGCACAGCTGCAGGGTTTGGATTTTGTCTGGAACAATGACACGTCCAGCCCCCAGCTGCAGAGCATGTGCAACTTTTCCTTGGATCCACTCTACCTTTCCTCTTGACTGACTGACGCCAGTCCTTTGGCTAAGCATACTTAGAGAAGATAACTGCAAATCTGGGGAAGACAGTCTGCAGAGCTCCCTGAATAGTCCTCAACAACTTTATCACAGTCAGTTCCTTCATAGCCCTGACCACAGTGGCAGACAACGTCTCTGCCATTATTTCCAAATCTTCATTTCATGTTTCTCCTCTCACAATAAATCCTTGGTTCTCGGAGGCATCTATCTGGAAGGTCTTAAAATTTAATTGTTGATATGTTGTGGCTCTCCAGGTTCTTTGCACACATGATATATTGTCCTGACAAAGATGCCTTCTTCATACCACAGCTGCTGCTGTGACATTGATAATGTAGGGCTCAAATTTAGAATCAATGAATTTTTGCACTTCTCTGCAGCTGCTCTGTGAATGGTAGAAATTTTAGCTAATATGAGACTACCCACTTGATTTCTTCCTTTTACATTCTAAAAAATATGCAATATGTAAGCAGCCTGCATTAAGTAATTCTTCTGGGATAACACAAATTTCACTAATTTAAAGGATTAATATTAATTTTTATACAGAAAATATAATCCTATTGAGGCGTAAATGACTTCACCAACTTGCATTCCCCAGGAAACACCAGTGTGTAGATCTTTCAAGAAGCCATGATATATGCTAGAAAAGCAGGTGATGTCAGTGTGGCTGTGTGGCAAGACTGTGGGTGTCTGGAGCTCGTGGAGAAGCTCCAGAAGCTTGCCTTGTCACTTGGCTGGGGTGGAAGGAAGTTCACCCTCATATTCATATTGATTTTGACAGAGACCACATCCAAATGTTTAAAAAATTGGCTGAAGTAGTTGAATTTGCTGAGGACAACTAAACACTTATTTTCAGCCATTCATTCTCATGCTGGGTTTTCTATACTATCTGCCAGGAGAAAAACAACCCAGAACACCCATTTCACACAGCTTTAAGGAAAAAGTCTTTTCTTATGACAAGGTTTGATATGAGGCTTTCTGAAAACTCCAGGACATGGCCAAGCCTCAAAATTCAATCTTTGATTTTAATGTGGCTAGATCTGATACATAGTACAAAACCTCCCCATCTGATCTTAAAAGCCTGCTTTTTTTTTCCTACCCACACACAAGGACAGTTCTCATAACCTGACAAATTGCTGAGCACCACTAGACCTTGTCTGGTGAGCTAATCATGCTCTAGATAATTTCCTAGTGTTTTACCCAGCTGGAAGGGAATTTGACCAGGATGATAACTATTGAGGAATAGTCTTCCAAAATGCCTGGTTTCAGCCATTGGCTTCCTACTCTTGGTTGCCTATGAGCCTCACAAGATGCTCAGGAAGAACTGACCGTGTTGTCCTGACTGGAGGACAGCAAAGGCTGGTTAAGCAGTCAGCTCTGCTGGTGCCAGGTACTCAGGACTGGTGCAGTCAGATACTCTCTACTAGCAGCATAAAACGAGGATCTTACACAATGCATTTAAGTCAGGCTAAGGTTTACCTCTAAAGAAGTTAAATTCATATCTCACCAAATAACAATGCCTGCAGCTCCTAGGGCATTCTCTCCAATAGTGTTAAAAATATCTTACTACAGTAAAACGAGTAAAGATATCACTGTCAGGTTAATTCAGCATCTCACAGCCTTTCTAAAGTAATCCAGGGGTATGTTTTATGTGGCTGTCTCTCAGACTAGGGCTTTGTTCTGGTCCCTAAGAACTATATTTTGTTCTGGTTAAAGGTGTGCTGTCTGGACTACAATGAGTATTAAACTGTACTGCCTGAGACATTGGTAATAAGGAAGTGAATAAACTGGGGGAAAGAAAAGCATTTTAATCCACTTTAATGAAAAAATTTAATCACAGTTATTTGTGATTAAATAATAAGCAACTTAAATCCTTTCATTAAAATGGGATTTTTTACATGAGAATTTCCTAAAACATTGCCTCTGTTCTCTTTTTGTTGATAAGGGGAAGGAGAGAGCCATTTTGCTATGTCAATCAGTTGTTTTCCAGTCCTTCTCCAATTTGAAAGCTGTGATTCCAAATGCATGCATTGTTCTTGCTGCTTTCCCTAGGAGCTCACTCAGATTCTTATAAAAACCTAGAAAAAGCAACCATAAACAGGCCCACATTACAGGAGGGAAATACCAGCATTCTCTTTCATTTAAGGTTGCATTATGCAACCTTAAATGAAAGAGAAAATGCAACACTTGGCAAATTTTAAGAATTTCAGTTACAATATTCTTTACATGCTTTCTAGTTTTGTTCCAGGAGAAGACATTTAGTGCTTGGATATTTATCCTTAATTTGAACCATGACTAAGAATCAGCAACAAGTGAAATACTATGCCATAAGCACAGAATTCAAAAGGCCATTGATAAGCATGTGGGTCCCTAGACAACATCACTGATTTAGGGGAGTTTGAGGGCTGCAGCACATCAATAAATGACTCGATGTGAAAAACATACCTCTTCACAGGGGAAGAAGACTGCCTGAAGGGGAAAAGAGGCAGGAACTGGGCATAAAATGGCAAAGAGAATGGAGCTGTTATTGATGTCTTTCTATCCTCTCCTTAGCAAAGCTAAGGAAGAGCAAGCTGGGTAAAACCACCAAGGCAGGTGTCTCCATCTCCTTTAATATCCTCGAGAGCAAGAGAAGTGAGGCCCTTGCTGGGAAGTGTAGTGGGTGAGTAAGGACAGTGATAAGGGAGTAGTGAGACCTAATAGAAGAGGAAGCTAATGCTCCTTCTCAGACAGGATGCCAATTTCAGATTCACCTGGGATGAAATTTCAAATATTTGCTTGAAAAGCAAATACAGCTCACTTGCTGAACTCTGCAACAGAGAAACTGGGCTCTGCTGGTAGTGCAGTCACTGTCTGCAGGTGAGAACAGAACCAGGGCAGTGACAGTCAAGTCATACTGCTTTTAAACAGGAAGTCTACTGCCCTCATCCAGGTTCTGGGAGGATGTCCAGAATCACATTAAAAAAGGCCTAGGGTAATGGACTTACCTCAAAAATACTGTTATGTGTGTGTTTGTATGTGTTCAGCTGATGTGAGCAGTATTCCTCTGTTCTAGGGCACCATTGGCCTGACAACATAAGTATTATGGCACTAAATTAAATAGTTTTGAGGTGGAGGCCTGCAGAAAGACTGCTGGCTCCAATTTTCCATTCTTATGTACACAGAACAAATTGCTAACATCTCTGCCTCAGTTTCCCTTCTAAAAAAAGGGCAGGTGTCTGGGGATTGGTGATTGCATACCTGAGCAGAAGAAAGTGCATGAGGGAGGATTAATGTATTAACAGCCTTCTATGTACTACATCAAATTTCTGAAATCCTTTTAATCCATTCAAATGCTTGCTTGAGTACAGCCTAGTTAGGAATTAAAGCAAAAAAAAAAAAAAAACAACAAAAAACCCCATATATATATTCAAGGCTATGTTTTTTCTTCAGAACATTGTGCTCTTTAAAGCATGTGGATAATTAGCATGAGCCAGCAGAGCTGGCCCAAGTTGGAGGTTTTCCATCCTGATGCACCATCTGCAAGAATGGTTAAAGGGTAAATGCAGCCCACATTGTTCCAGCAAAAGCTTCCAATAGAAAGAACTAATAAAGGCTCCTCTCTATAGCCTAGTCAGGTATACACAAATACAGGCAAAGCATAATCTTGGGATGCCGTGGAGGAAATCACTATGGATTCATTCAACCTAAACTGAGAAAAGTACAAAACGTTTTTTACTGTTTCCAAGGAGCTTCTAAGTGTCAATGGAAAGATACGGGGCTGCAAAGTTATTCCAGACACAGGAAAATTCATTGTTCCTCAAAACTTCACTCTTTGGGCAGGAACCAGTGTAGTTCTAATCAGGGAAACTGTAATTATGACAGGGTACAAGTAGCATTCCCACAGGCCCTTTGGTTTGCTTTCCATTCCTAAAGCAATTCTTTCCTTCATAAGTTTTTGCACTTTCTTCAAAGAAAATTGATAACATTCAACATCATTTACTGAACTATTCCCTTCCATTTCAGATATGAGTTTCCTCTTGATTTCCTCTGGACTTTCCTCTGTAGACATCTTTTGCACCTCACTTTCAGGCTCACTGAGGTCTCAGTGTGCCCAGTCTGTGACACTACCCCAGTGAAGACCTCAGCTGAGGTGTAATAGTTAATGTTGTGCCTTTTTTTCTGGATGGGTTTGAAAACTGAAGTTTTAGGATATGCCACCATTAACATGATTTCCTGTGATGTGCCTGCCCTCTTGCTCTAGCTAGGGGGCTTCAAATCATATAGAACATTTTCAGGTTCAGTACATCATACCTCAGGAAGCACAGTTCTGTCAGGCATTCCAGGAGTCTTGAAAGACTTACTCTCCCAAACTGGTGGTCAGGCTGATTTCAAAGCAAGAGAAGTCCAGATGAGTGGTATGTGCAGCCATGCCAAGGGCTGAAAGGTGAGCAGTGCATAACTGTGTTCCATTTCCAGGAAGCACTTTCATAACTTAAGAGATGACATTGGGCAGATCTCCCAGTTTGTCTGTAGTACATAACAGAAGAGCTTTTAGTATCTATTCCATATATAAATGTATGAATTGGTATCAGTCAATTCTAAGGCATCTACCACGCTAACACTGAAGAAACAAGGTGAGCACAATCTAACCCAAACAAAGGGGGGAAATTCCCAGCCAAATTAAATTAGTGTAAGTCTGGAAGCCAGCACACTGCAGTTATTTCTCTCATCAATTCACCGAGGCTGTTGCCATCACTTCAGTGGGCCCCAGGATATCTTAGTGGTTGTGGCTGGTACAATGGGAAACCTGATGAAAACATGATTTCCTTATCATTCAAGCTTTCTCAATAACAACCAGAGTAACTCTAAAATCAAACCTTGGCTTTTATCACCATCTTCACAATTTCATGAGCATCCCTGACATGTCTATGCAATGCCAGCCAGAGATACTCCAAATAGCTCTAAACAAGCACACATATTTCATTGTCATTGTGCAGTACCATAAAGGGATCCAAGTTCAAACCCTTGATAGCAATAAAGCAGATACATGAACACTTGTTCTGAGCTATTTATTAGCCTGGCTACACTACCACATGCAGCTTGTGCCTTCCAGCCCATGTCTGTTATCTCTGCACAGCACTGCAGTGTGCAATGTGGATTTTGTAGCTAAGGCCTGTACCACTACTACGAGCAGCATCATTAATCACAAGGTCCCTACAGCAAAACCTACATACTTATATGTAAGAGAGAAAGTCCTATCATTTTCCAACTCCAAGATTTCCCCTGCATTCAAAACCCTGGGAAAATCCCACATATACAATCAACCATCATGGATTTGTATTTGAGTTCTATTGTTGTTCTTCTCAGTCCTAGCCTTCTTTATCACTCCTGGGAGTGTATCCTACTGGAGGTAAGGATCACAGGTGTCATATGGGCAGCCAGGCTGTTACATATATACTGCTGGTAATAATGTATCTATCCTTCCTTTCTCTCAAAATGAAAAACAGTGAGGAATATCTGCACATCTGAGGTACGTTTATGGGCGTCCCCAGTCACACATTTTTCTGTTATTTTAGGGTAGGCCTAGCATAACCTAATTTCATTGAAAACTATCAACATCCAAGGTAACCAACCTAGGTATTTTTAATAAGCCTTTGATGCTTTTAGGATTTGGTCTTCTGACAGTCTGAGGCACCAGACTGTTTTACAGCATACAAGGTGTGCCTGTTCCTGCTGCTGGCCAGGCAGGCCATACACAGGACCAGTGCAGTATGGGGCAGAACTCAATGTTTTGTCAGAGAATCTCGCCCCATGAGACTCACAGTACACAGCAAACCCAGGTTTTCAAACTCAGTACCCACGTACCCACAAGTGCCATGCCAGCATTACTGAGCCTTTTAGAAAATGGTGTTAAAGAAAATTAGCCTGATTTGCCTGATCATCTCTCAGAAAGCATGTACTAGAAATCAAACTTGGCAAAGCCACTCAGGGCTTGTCAGCATTAGAGGAAGGCCAAACTGAATTTCTCACCAAAAGGCTGCACAGCCAAAGCTGGAAGATGGTGAGCTTGCTCTTTTGAGGAGACAATCAACAAAAGGACCACCTTTAGAGAGTAGGTTGCCCCATAGCTGCAGAGAGATAGAGAATAAGGATAGGGACCTCCTGCCAGCCCAGCAGCCCTGTTCCTTAGACCAGCCCATGCCTGGGATCAACATGTACTTCTGGCTTTCCAGAAGGGTTCCATGGAGGCTGCAGCACTGCTGACCAGCAGCTTTGGCAAAAAACAGATGGAAAATGCAGACCTTGCTGTGCTGGGGAGCTATTGCTGAGCACTGCTCTTGCAGTTCACACAAAATCTGAGCTGTAACAAAATCCTGCCAGAGGGCAGCAAATCCCTACAATGGTTTGTTTTTCACATTGTGATTCTAAACTGCAGCAAGCTGTTTCCCCCATGAGAGCTGTACTACCATCCTGCCCCTCTGCTTCCACGCTTGTTCAGACTGGTCCTAGGAGGTGTCACTACCTGTGCTGAGCACATCCTCAGGTGATTTACATCCAATTCCAGGGAGCACTTCCCACGCAGGACCTCTGTCACTTGGCGTGCAGTGGTGTGCACCGGCAGGCACCCATGCCCTGGGCCACCTCATGGCATCACATCAAAACCCATGGGGCTCACCAGAGGCTGTTCTTCCTGGGATCTGCCTACCAGTGGGAAGTGGGAAGGCTCAGCTCTCCCACACTGTGGGTCCACACATCTCCCCTCAGGCAGGACTGGGGTGCAATTAGCCCTAGGCTTTACTTCATGCTGAATATACTGATTTGCTGCTCCAAAGTCCTCTGTGCTGGCACATGGCAAAGTATCGGCAAGATTAAGAAAATAATAATAATAATAATAAAAGCCAACAGCAGCAGCAACAACATAACAACCACAATAATATCATTATAGGTTACTGAAGACTGCAAGGGAGTGGCAGACCACCTTGCCCACTGAGAGAAACCTTTCCTGGGAAACTTAGCACAGAAAGATATTTGTAGGAGCTCTATAGTTAAGGAGGAAATGGTTGCTCTTTTTTATTCAGTGTGATGGCAAATCATTGACTTCCGACTTCCATTTTTTTTCCATTTGATGCATTTAGCCACAACACACATACATGCTCCATCTGAGAACAGTCTCTGAAATCACTTGTTTGCAACAGGCAGAAAGGATGTGCCCAAGCTCTGCTCAATATTTTTCCCTTTCCCTAGACTTTTCAAATTTGCTTCCAGTTGTGCAGGTTTGCTAAAAATTCATCCTCCTCTTTTTGCTTGATATTTCTTTCACTTGTATCTATTGTAGTTGAGAGAACCCAGAATACCCTTTCTGATAACTAGATTTTCCTTTGGCAAGGGGAACACAGAGGCAGCCCATCGTGGTGTCCAGCTGACAGTGAAAATGCAGAATGTACAATTGGACAATTGGAGCAATGGACAATGGAGCAATTTCCAATGCAGAGAAAGTAGAAACTGTGTGTCTTTACTAGGCAGCAAACAGCTCTAGCTAAGACTAAGCAAAATCAGCTTTAAAAAGGTGGTTTTGAAATGGAGACGCATAGAGAGAAGTACTTGAAACCAAACAAAAGATACTGCTGCAAAAAAAAACAGCTGGCGAAATGATAAGAAAATGACTAAGCATTCATCAGTTGATATAAACCCTGTATCTCTCTCCTGAAATTATTCTAGAACACAGGAATGCATTTTCAAGCTTTGTCATCTATTTTGTAACAGAAAACCTACTCCAGCAATGTTACAATATTCATATCAAGAGATTAGAAAAATTACAAATTATGAATAAAGACAATGATGTTTTCTCCTTTCTACAACAATATGGCATTGACACAGCACAACTTTGACGGGCTTAAACTAGTCTGTCTCAACAGGCAAGCCAGTTCCCAAATACTCTTATCAAAGACAGGAATGTTTTTTGAAAGAAGAATTTTCACACCCACAGAGATCCAATAAAATCCCTGGATTTTTACAAAATAATCCTTTTGTTGACTTTTTATCAGCAAAGCTAAAGTTGATACACTCAGAAGTCTGATGATGGAATGAGTTTTTTTTCCAGTGGAAGTCATGCTGTCAGCACTGAATTTTGCTGTCTGTGCTGGACCCAGACTAGGTGGCAATGTGCTTGGGGGCTGGTGACAGAGGAAATTACCTTGAGAACCACAGAACTTGCAGCAGCCTCAGGGAGGGGGTATGGCAGGATATATTGCTGCTGTCTCTATCTTTCCTCATGTGGATGGGTGTTGGATCTCAGGAATCTGGAGTTTTTGAGCTTTCTGTGCTTCCAGGCACAGGCCCCCTGGAAAACACTGCTCTGGACCAGAAACCTTGGAGAAGGCTTGTAAATATGAATAATGAATTGGAAATCACAAATGTGTAGTGGGTTAGATGTGTGTATTTTCAATGGGTGATGGGTTTTAAATTTGAGGTTTTTATAGTATAGTGGTGAATATGAGACAAGATAGAGAATTTTTGGGTGGTGTCTTTTTCTTTGTTCATCTTCCTCTTCTTTCTTCTTCTTCATGGAACTTATGTAACTGTCTTTGGTTGGTCAGTCTAACATCACGCCAAGGGTCGTGGGAGTCTATTATTGGGTCAAAAGGATAAATAATATAGGTGTTAAACTTCTCTTGGTTTGTTTAGCTTTAAAAGGCCTTGAAGCAGGCTCAGCTCGGGCCATTTTTCCCACTTCTAGCAAGGAGCTAGAGGTGCTGTCATACTTTCTGTAATTTCTGATAAGATATAATAAACATCCAAGCCCCAACACAAGAGTCATCTCAGTCGCCTTTCTAATAATCCTGGCTCTGAGGAAAAACAGATGAGACTGATGACAAACCACTAATAAGTGATGCAAAGCCCAGCATACACCCCCACAGATGGGGGCTTATTAGATCAAGGCAACCTTTAGTGATTCGCCTCACTGAGATTCTGCAAAGTATCTCTGTTACATTAGCAAATGCAGGGGACAAAATATATAGCATAACAGATAATAAAATTGGAGAAAATAATAATAATCATAAAAAAGGATGATGGATAATAAAAATGGACCTCATTGCACAATTATCTGCGTGACCCAGTAACACTGATGACTGATGACAGCCAAGACTCAAACTCTTTTAGTATAGTCCTTCACTGATCCTGATGAAGGTGCTAGAAAACCTGAGCAGCATTAACTGCTGTGGGACATTTCAAAATCAGGGCAGATTTACTCCTCAAAATGCTACAAATTAAAGTATTAATCGGATACAACAGAACTATTTCCCTAGCATTGTAAGGAATGAGTTGAAAAATGAATCAAAAGTTAAAATGCTGAATTATTGGAAGGTAATTTTGTAGTAAAATTTAACTTATTATGACTTATGGACACAGGAGATCATATTTTAGCAAACAAGCTACACCTGTGTGTTGGACTCATCAAGACAATCATTTGGACTCTGTCATCTCAGCTCCTTTTGCTACTATAGTGAGTTTTTCTTATTATTTACATGAGAATACATGCATTCTGGTGGCCTACTAGATAGCTGGACTTCTGAATCTAAAAATGTCCCCCACTTCTTGCTGCATAAATGTCTCTCATCTGTAGACAATTACACCTGGCAGTGGTCCAGCCTGGGAGATTAGACTCATGCTTAGTCCTAGCAAAAGCCAGATGGTTTGATGGATTGATTTAATGGCCACTGAAACATCCACAGAAGCAGTTCTTATGCTTAGCTTGTACTTTCCTCATGCTCATGATGCCAGTGACTGGGTCATTTTCTGGCATACACTGAAATAATCACAAAGCCTCTTTGGCCCATGCCCAGCCTTACAAGGTTCTCAGTGGTCAATATAACAAATTTCACCTCTTGTAAGCCCAAAGGTTTTCCAGAACCTACCTTTTCCAAAGATGGTAGCCTTTACACTAGGAGCTATATTTTGCATGCTTACACTATAGAGTCAGCCCAGTGGCCTGAGTTCTAAATGAGCCTGAGTGGGCTGCATTGCTACTCAATTGTCTTCAGGGCATATTATAGCATATTAAAAATTATATGGATTACAGCATGTGCACAGCAAGAAGTTTCACATTCTTTGAGGGTACATCAGCCTCAAGACATAAAGCCTGTGTTCAGGAGTTGGCTTCAGCTGGCTGCCAGGATGCCCAGGTTTCCTGCCACACAGCTCATTTACCTGTACTTGAAAATACTCACACTGCAAAGGGCAGGAGATGGGGCATGTGCTCAGAGGACCACGATCCAGCATAGCCAGCCACCTGACTTCAGGCTGCTTTGGAAAAGATGCAGGAGCCCATATAAAAGCATCAGAAATTCTTGGGCTCTCCCTCTGCCTCTCTTACTACTCATAGCATTTTAAATTGTGCTGAATTGGTTGTTTTGAGAAGCAGATTTCCTCTCTGCCTACTTTCCTGATGCAATTGTAAGGCAAATCTTAACTGAAAACTAAACCAGTGATGCTTAATGTTCGAGCATGTTCTTCTCACAGAAATTAAACAGAAGGCTAGCCCTGTGCAACAGAAAGGAGCTGACTCTCCTCCTACCACCCTTCCTGGGGTCCAGCAGAGTTACTGTGTACTTGAAGTAGGGTAAGATTGGCCCCCAAACTGAGCAGAACAAGCACCCACACAGGCAGTGGAGCAATTATAGCTTGCACCCAGCACCAGCAGATATGGGTGACATTCCTCTCTTCCTACTCCTACAGAATAGCTGTAACACATCATCAACAGCAACAAATAGTCTGATTTTTTTCATCCCAACCAGCTGAGCATTAGATTAGAGCTAAATGTTAGTGTTGTAGAAAACAAAACAATTCAGTGTTGTCAGTCCAAGGGATTATTGCAATTATTTTAAGCTGGGGCTCATGTAAACCTCAGTAAGCCTCATGTATGGATGGAGACTTAGAATGAACCTGACGAGCCTCTTTCAGTGGCCATGCCCCTGTAGTGCCTTATCTAGCTCTTGTCAGCTGTCACAGGACCTGCTGCCTCACTGCAAGGAGCACAGAGGGGATATTTTGGGGAACTGCTGCTTACAGTCCTTATAGCAGCTGGTGGGTGCTGGGAAGTAATAGACTAACGCCAGTCTAGAAGGAAAATTCCAAGGGTGAACAAAGCAAACATGAATATTTCATGCCTGCTTTTCAGCTATTCCAAGTCTATGATGATAAACTATCTTACAGCAGATGAGGCTATGACCCTTTAAGAGAGGAGAAATCAAAACAAAATTAAAATAGGAGATTGCTTTCTGGTGAGGTAGCTCTACCACTCAAATTAGCATCTTCAGTGAAATCAGATTGGCTTTGTATTGGTTGTTAATCCAAGTATGCTCTGATCTGAGAACTGCTGCTGAGATACGAATACAACAGTGGTGCTTATACATCCTTACTCCTTCTAAATCGAGGTGTATTGGTACCTGAATTCTTATGGAGGCCCAGAGAGAGTTTGTCTCATTTCTCCATACTTCTAGATTTAGAAAAAATGCCCAAATTCCACATCATGGAGTTTGATGCTGACACTTAAGAAAAGACTACTTGTCCAAGGAGCAGTCCAAAGCTTCCAAAAGACCTCAGTGCATGCTTGTATTAATTAATCCCATGCAAAGGGCATCACTGTAGATACTCTGTGGGATCTTTGGGCCTGACTCAGTTTTACGAAGCTTGAGGAAGCACCTTTGATAGAGCAGTGAGTGGCCTGCACTGGCCCTGCCTCTGTCCTCTCCCTACCAAGGCCAGCTTGCATCTTGCCTGAGAGCAGTGTTCCCCCATCCCTGGGTCCCACTGGAGGAAGATCAGAAACATCACCAGGGCCTCTGGTCTCCCATGTAGGGAAATTCTGTATCAAACTGCCCTGCCAGGGCTTTGGGTATTCCCTGTACCCATGGAGCTAAGATAGCCCAGCAAGGGAGAGGCAATACCTGGCATGAGCCTTTTTAAACACTCCCATTGGGAGCTATGTGCAGAAGGGGAGAGGCAGATTCCCTGGGCATTAAAATGCTCACTTCTTCTCATGATGGGGACAGGCATGAGCAGCCACACGTGGAGGACAAGGGTAACAACACAAAGTGAGTGCAAGTGTCAGCTAAAAAACCCAGCTGTCCTCTGTGTACATGAGCCACTGACCATACTGCTGTCCAGGAGGGAGGCACCAGCCCTGCAGGGCTTCCACAGCACACAGGGCAAGTGGACACAAAGCCAAGGTAAGGAGCACCTTCAGCAGAGGGAAAAACTAAATGTTTTTAATTCTACCATGCAAACTCAGCATTGGAAGGAGCAATACAAGAAATGCTCTTAATAATCTGCTGTCTAATTGACTGAGAAGGTTATTACTACCATGAAAACAAACATAATTTTTCCAAAAATTGTCCACAAACATCAGACTTCTTGACTGTCTGAGGAAAAAAAGCAGGACTGATGCTCTAGGCTGCTTTGTTTTCATAGACATTGGAGAGCACCTTAAATAAAAGCTAGGAAAGTTCTTGCTGTAATGGGAAAATGACAAAGGAGCTCTGACTTTCTCTGAGAAAACAGGCTGCCAGTGTGTTAAAATATCACCCTGGTCCAAAAATCAATAAAATTTTTGAAGAGGCCAAATTTAATGTTGAAATAGAAGAAGCCACATAAGTGAAGTTTAAAATACCGTAATTTGAAATTACAGAAGTCAGCTTATTTTTATCTTGTAAGATGCTGTTAGCTTCCTGTATAAAAGGGGTTACATAATAGACATAATCCATGCAGCAGCACAGGCCATACATGCCAGGTTGTAAGGTTATGCAACTGCTCCAAGCTTGCTCCTGCCAGGCAGAAAACCAAGTCTCACACCCCTCAGAACTGTTCTACTGCTTCTGATTCAAGCTCACAGACACATGCATTACAGTATGAATATGCATACTCTCATTTACATGTGCATGTAGATATATATGGATATCAACACACATTCACATATGCCCTTGCTTTCTTACTACAGCTTAAACAAGATATTCCTTGAATCAGAAAAATACCACCATGGAATTACTCTGTTGGCATTGAACAAGGGATAATCTGATATGATGTAACTCTTAAAAGCAGCAAAGTTAACTCTCATAGTTAAATCAAACTTAATTTGGGAAGCCTTCAAAGGAATTCTCTCCCCTTTCCTAATGGGACCTTGCCTCATGCTGTGGTATGTGGAAGGCACATGGTACCACGGCTGAGTGAGGACAACTCAGGGGCTTTAAATTCATTGAGCAATATGCAACAGCATTGTTTTCCCCTAGGCTTTTAGAAGGAACTAGAACTTTAGAACTTTTGTATCTGAGAAGCTGCACTGTTCCCAGTCAGTATGGTTCTTCGAAGTGTACAGAACTATAATTTCCAGTTTGTTTTTAGAGTAACCTATGTTTGCAAATGCTCCCACCCTCTGAGTCTGGCACAGATTTACAGGAAATTAGTTTTCCTGAAAGGTAAAAAAAAGAGAAGTTGTGGCTACCACAATGTCTTAAGCATATCAAAGTTTCTTTGGCAAAAAACTTTCAAATGTATCCTTATTGTGCATGATGTGCAAATTTAATTCATTATCTACAACAAATGGTTTCAGTGCAAAAATGATATAATTTTTAATTTGAGTGACATTTTTTTAATCTTAGCAAGAAATTTTAAAAGAGAATTTGTATACAAAAATGTATTTGTATGCAGCATTACAAATCTGAACTGATCTGAGATTTCATTCTGTTGGTTTCATTGATGAGAGCTGGCTCCTTTCTAAATAATCCTTTCTAAATAATCATTTTTACAAAGCCACTAACCCTAGCTGAGAACACTTCATTTGGAAAAAGCTGATGAAACACAAAAAAGACACATGATTATGTTCAGCCAGGAATCCTTTCTCATCTTATTTCAACCTTAAGACTCAGTGGCAAAAGGGTACTTCAGAACACACATGAGATATCCAGGTTCCTGAGCTGGGCCATGCCAGGAGAGTTTTACTTATCCTAACTTTGGCATCTTGTGAGGCACCAAGGTCTGGGCTGATCACTGCAAGGAGCTCTCAGTTTTGGGGGAGTCCAGCAGGTGCCCTGACATGGCAGTATCCCCATCCTTGGTCAGATGTGCCACCTGCCATTGCCCATGGAGGCAGGGAGGAGGGCAGAGGCTGCCAGGCACTGCCCTTCCCCTGCCACACAGACCCAGGCATGGGCTGGGTGAGCCAGGACTGATGCTGCCAACTGCATTCCAAGGCTGCTTACTCACAATTTATTGTCTTGGGTGACAATACTCTGCTTATGGCTTTGTGACCTTGTGCGTTTTGTCTGTTTCCTTAGCCCTGGCTCAACCTTATGGGCAGAATGGTGTGAGTCAGATAGAGGAATTAATGTGACTTCCAGAAAAAAAAAGCACATTGTGGGAAGGCACCTGTAATTTTAACAAGGGAACATTTGACCTGGAGAATTTCCCAATCCAGATCAGGTCAAGGGGCTCTGAGTAGCTGTGCCAGCACATGCAGGGAACACCACACCATGATGGATGGATGTGAGTGAGAGGAAAGTTTGGGAGTGGAACGAAGATGCCAGTGGCACCTTAAGCTGCTCAAGTTGGAATCACAATCCCACACATTTACCAGTCAGACTGAAGTGGAACAAAATGAGTCTCAGGCTGTCTATATTTTATAAATGAATTTTATTAATAAATTTTATTAAGTGCAACACCCAGCCGTAGTGAAAGAGAAATAGGAAATGAGCATACTTCCCCAAATTTCAAAGTTTTTGAGTGCTAAATCAGAAGACTTGATAAAAGCTGAAAGCCTGTCAGTGTGTTGCTTATCCTCAGCTAATTAGAGGAGTCTACAGCTCAGCATTTGGGAAGAACTGGGGTCTGGGTCCATGATCATCTTGAAGCAGAAGTGGTTCAGATAAAATAAATCGAATTCTTACTTCTTTTTTCTCTGGAAATCAATATCTTTTTCCCAAGATCAACTATGGTTTAAGAACTGGTTCTAGCTAAGGACATCATTGTATAGACTCTCTGCTGCTTTAAACTCTCCCGTCTCCAATAATTGCACTACAGAGACAATCTGGATTGTGTCTCTCCAAAGACTGAAACATACAACCTTTATAAAGTGAACCAATTAGTTCATAGTTTAATTTTAAGAATAGTATTAATTTAAAGGTAACTGAAGGAAAAAATTGCTTGTTACTAAGGTTTTGACTATATTTCATGTTTCTCCATGTGGTGCATGCTCTGTGGTCCTGCCCAGCATCAGTTTCCAACCAACCTGGCATGATCCCACCCTGGATTCTTTCTGATAAAGGGCACTAATGCAGCACCACACAGTGACCCTCTCCTGGAAGGTGACTCATTTGTGGAACTAAGGAATCAAATACATCCTAACTTTGGTACTGGCTGGTGTAGTTGGTGGTCCACATGGGAGCACTCAGGACAACTTCTACTGTCCCCAGTCAGCAGCAGAGCTGCCTCCACCTCTGCCTCTTCCAGGGACATTGTCATACGATAAATCTTGTTTTCTTCACAAAAGAAAGTGCTCTAACTTGGTGAAATAGAAAAGAAATTGTAAAATTACATTCACTTAGATATTTGATTCCTTTAATAATTACTAAGAAGCCTAGATCAAATTCTGATTTTGCTCTTCTACCTAAGACAACCTAGTGATGCAGATGCAGAACTGGGCTCACAGCTCTTCACAGAAATATATGACCCAAATTCAAAAGCCTTTATGTCCAGATAGATGTACTACCATAGAGACTCACACACACTTCTGTGTGAAATTGTAACCTAGGCTAAAGAAGAACCATTGGACAAGTTCAGACCTGACATAAACTGACAGAACCTTATGTACTTGTACAGGTCTCTACCAGCATTTCCTCATACAGGATATACACCACAGACTGAATCATAAACATGGATATTTCACCCACAGCATTTGCTTAGTTTGCATAGATTTCCCACAAATTACCAGAACTTTAGCTGATGAAGACCTTACGTCAGTTGAATTGAATTTTTGCTACCCAAATAAATCATCTATTTAAATCTCAACATCATTCATTCTTATAAGCATACAGAAATAATGAAAACACATTATGAAGAGACACAGAAAATTTTATCAACACATTTCACTGACACAGTGCATAAGCATTACAACATTTTCACTTTAGCTCTATGGGACAGCATTATGCAAATCAGGAGTACCCAGTTTAAATACAGACCTACACTGGTGACAGATATGTAGCAAAACTGGGCTAATAGTTTCTATGCTCTCAAGATACTAAAGTAGGTGTAAGTTCCCTTGAAGTTTGACAAAATCTGAACTGAATAAAGAAACTAAAGCAGAATATATCTACAGATATAAATATTTTATAGGTAAGCACAATAACTTCAATTTAAAGGCTTAGGTCTTAATAGCTGTCAGTTTTTCTAAACTTCAATTTTAATCCTTTCTCTCCCCCACCAAAATAAGGAAGTTTTTTACCTTTACTTTTGCTGTCATCCATTGCTGTTATACATTACAAAGCAAAAGGTCAGTGGCAAAGCTCTCCTGGAGCTTCTCAGCACATGACAATACAATGACTCACTATAGGCCCCAAGTCACTTAGTCTCTACCTAACTGAAGCCTGCTCAGTTTCAGTGCCTAGGTTTAAAAGCAGCCTTAATATCCACTGAAGGTCTGTAGTGAGCTGGATCTTTGGTTCAAGTGAATCTGAGCATCACCTTTCACACCAGCTGGGAATCTGGTCTGGGCAAAGAAAAGATAGTTTTTGTTATGTGGGGTTACCATGAAGAAATGTTTAGAGATAAGGAGATTACAGAGGATACTGCAGATTATAATTCATAGAGACATGTTAATGTTTAAAGTAATTTAGAACAATCTCAAGAAGGGGGCCTGGATAAGAAGCAGATTCAGACCTCCTTAAACAGTTGAATATCTTCTCCATATAGCCTTGCTGATTTTAATCAAACTGGTACAGGAATAGGATACTGTGTAATGTGAGCAATGTAGTCAGGCCACACATGATCAATACAGACACTAGTAAGGGCAAAAAAGGTGTCTTAGACCCTTGTGTGGGTTTCTTATTAACGTCTGTGTCCATGATCTGGAACAGTACTCAGTCCAATGCATCATACAAAAACCTCAAATAAAATTGTTTTAGTAAATCAGAGTGGTGTAGGAAATTTCTTGGGCTTGTCTTCAATTCAGTGAAGGCATCCATTGTTTGTAACATTGAAAGGCTATGTGGCAGACAGGTCTTTGATGGAATACATTTGTTCACATATGAATGTGAATCAATGAATAACTGCAAATGGACATGGCACAGCCTGACAGAACAGAGTGTTATGGACACTAAATTAACCAGTAATCAGTAGTTCATTAAGCTATACCACCTTCAGAGAGGTCCCTATCTGAAGCCAAAGGCTGCAAGCCAAAATATTTCAATGAATAGAGTTCTTCATTTTCTCCTGACCTGCTGAGGGAAACACACACTGACAGTAGGATCTGTCAGCCTGTTCTCATTTCCCATCATTGGCCAGCCAGCAAAAAGCAAAGACCTGTAGCAGCTCCAAAGGCAGGAGGGATGCCTCCTTCCCAAGGGGTTGGGGTGAGCAAAGAAGCACTTCCCTATTTCCTGCCCAGGCAGAAGCACTGCAGGGTGCCAGGTGCCAGTGCTGCTCTCGGGGCCCAGAATCCCCTCACCTAAAAGTAGTTGCAGAGATGTTCAGTCAGACAGTATCTTTGAAACTGAAGGCAGAACACTAGTACTGGAAATACCAATACCTCTAGAAGCAACATGAATCAAATTAGGCCTCAGAATACTGAAATATAAATTTTTAAAAGTGTGTGCTGATGTATAACTCTATACTCTTCACATTGCTTATGAAGAAGCAGTAGGATCAATGGATGTGGCTCTGGGCACAGTGCAGCTGCTCACACAATGTACCACTTTATTTCAGCAAAAGCTGCAGAGTCCCTGCACCAATCCCTGGTCCACAAGACTCTCCTCATCATCATGTTAAATCACCCAGCCCCGAAACAAAGAGGTTCTGTGTTCTTCTTGTTAAACTTCTACATGGTTGAATCGTTGTACAAGTTCATTCAACTTTTTTCCTCAGGTGAAACTTCCACTGCAACAACAGAATCTTTTTCTGTCAAACACATGAGTGAAACACATGGTAGGAATAAAGGAACTGGTAAAAAAATGCTTTCAAAATGTGTAATGTCTAAAAAAGTTCCAAGAGTGGAAAATTACTAAAACAGAATAAAGTTATTTAATCAAGAATGCCTTTTCCCTTTACAATAAAATTTTTTAAAGAGACAGAACTCTTAGAAACATTATTTTTATTCCCTTGCACTGCCTTAGAAGACCTTAATGTCTAGAACACAGCAGAAGAAGCTGCATGGCTGCTAAGAGGAAGATAAAAAGGCTTTGTTTTCTTGATTTACTAAACACCACATGAACCCAGTGTTCCAATAGCCTTTGGTCAGGCAATTCACAAAATATTCCTGTCCACCCCTGGTAACACTGACAAATAAATCTCTGCTTCATGGCTTCAATACTCTCCAGGCTGGGTTCACCAGTCACCTGGAACCTGGGGCCCCTCTCTGAGTGATGGTGGTGGATCTTAAAATCAGAGGGTGACAAATGGAGGTAAGCAGAAGAGTTGCTGTTTCTGCGGATACATCTTCCATTCTTCTTGCACAGGACTTTGCTGCAGAGTTTGGCTGCTGAGGTCACATTAATGACATAATGTCCCAAAGGTCCATCAATGTACCGCTTCACCGTCAGGCAGCTCTCCTGTGAATAATAAAACACCATGACACATTTCTCAGTATCTAGCACTGTGTCTGAGTTTATTATGTCTAAAATGATGCTAGTACTAAGCTGTTCTTGCCTAAAGTAATCCATTGAGATAAATCTCATTGGACTTACATACTGGAATGATGTATTTGGTTTAAATTAGTTTATTTCCATGTGTAAGATTAGAAAAGTGTTGACCTCTACTGTAGTTTCTATTTGAGTGCCTGGTAGGAATATACAGTGCGAGACAAGGGAGGAGTCCCAGGAAGCAGAAAGAGAGTTCATATGGTTCATATCTGAGACTAACTGGTTCCTTAAGTAGACATTTCTGCTAACTGCTGACTAGGAGAAGTGCATGGGACTAACAGGCTTTAAAGCACAAATCAAGTCACCATTCTGGCCCTGATCCCTCCAATCCCTTCAGTTTACCAGGAGTCACATAATTTTCATAAACCAGCACAGAAGTTGCTGCAATTGCAACTAGAAAGTTCCAGTTCAGATTTCCTGGGTCCAGTGAACACATCAGTGGTACTTTGCCAGAGATTTCAGGAGTAGGGGAGCAGACTGCATAAAAAGCACAGTGGGCACCAAAGCCCAGGTTTAGGAATGGGGACTATCCTGCCATGCCTCCTGGGAAACTCCACTGCTGCCTCCCATCTCCTCAAGAAGGTTTATTTATGAAAGTCTGAAGAACCTGGGAGAAGTAACTAGGGCTTGTCTTGTGACACTGCTTTCCATGTAACATTGCAACATTAGCAACTGGAGAAAATACCTCACCTCCAGACTCCATTTCTTCCCAGCCAATCTGGACAACCGCCATAGTCACTGTAAAACAAGCTGTGCTTATATTTGTATGGCATTTTTTTGAAACATGTCTTTCTCCTCACCTGGACTCATTATTCCACTGAGCTACAAATGACCTGCCCAAAGCAACGTGCTCTGGAGCAGAGACTTTTCAGCCTAACAGAATTAATGGGACCTGAAAGTAGTACTGAGCCATCGTCCTCAGTTGTTGGCTGATGACACTGATAGAGGCAGATAGGTGCTATGGGGGGTGTGGTGTCAGACAAGAGGTGTTGAGGTGATTCCTCAGAACTGGTAACTGATATGACCGACCTTTGAGCTGGCGTATTGCATACTGCCCCAGAGAACAACTCCAGCTGCTCCCAAAGCCGCGCTTTCCCCAATGGTATTGACCAGATCCCTCTGAAAAAGAAGGCCAAATCCACACATGAGAAAAACAAATATACAAAATTGAAAGCAAAAAAGCACTGGGATATGGGCATCACTTCTTTTTTTTCCCCAGGGGCAACATTGGTCCTGCAGTATATTCTTCACAATAAAATCACTAACTTTCTAAACTGTTTAGTTTAGAAAGCTCTTCTGTGTCTCTACAAAGCTTTGCATAGGTAGCATTCATCAGTGTGCCTACTAAATAATGGAATCTTTTTAGTTTATTCACAAGGGTTCCTCCAACCAAGCCAGTGGAGTAAGAATTTAGTGATCTATTTTATCTACTAGTCTTTGAATGATTACCAAACCTACCTAGGTAACATTTTTGGCAAGCAGTAGTCAGTATGATCACACATCACTGGATCACCCTTATGGTGGCTAGTTGCAGCTGATGGCTTTAGGCAGGGGTCTAACTCATGCTGCTTTAGCCATGCCAACAGAGTTACAGGGCTGCTGTTTCTACCAGCATGAGTGCCATTAGTCCAAGAAACATATCTTTGAAAACTGAGCCTCTCTCCCTGCTACAGATCGGAAGAG
>VZTT01059741.1:29545-51777 GCA_013400855.1 Buphagus erythrorhynchus | reverse complement strand
CAACCAATAAGGAGCTGAGTTGTAGCAATAGCAATAATAGAACTCTACCAGAGCAGTCTGAGTGTTGAAAAGGGGTCACCAGTGCCTTGCCAACACATGGCAATGCATCCTGCAAGTGTCTTAAAGCCATTCTCTGAGATTATGAATATTGTGTCTAGAAAAATGCAATTAAATCTTCAAAAATATATAGGAAGGAACTTCTTCCCCCAAATTTCAAGGCATAATCAAATACATCTAAAATAATTTCAGTCTACAATAATTGATTAAAAAGTAATTCCTGATCAGTAATGACAGATATTACAATATTTCTCTATTTGACAAAATGAAAATTTATTTTAGAAGAGACTTATGGTCTTTTATACAGTCTTTGCAACTCCTTAACTAGAGAATAATCAATCATTTGTCAGCTGTCATCCTGCTTTATTAATGATTTCAGCCATCTAGTCAGGAAGCACAGATGCTACTGTGAGACTTCCCTCTCCCACACACTTAGTCATGAATTGTCTCAGCAGAAAGTTTCTAAATACCCTACAGATGGCAAACTGCTTATACACATTTTTTCTAGCAAATACAATAACCTTTCATAATGATTTGGATCCCAATTCAGAATTTATAAATTATTTCCAAGATAAAAATCAGGGCTAATTTCTAAAACAGCTTATGCACAACTCACCTGATTTCCAGATGCAGTCAGGGTGAAAGGTACAGCACACACAGCTACAGCATCTGTCTGGGACCTGGGCCTTTCATCTTTCTGAAGGTTTGACAGACCTGTGTTTCTCCCTCACTGACTCTGACTCATAACCATTTTTTTCTGACTCCACCATGTAATTTCACATAAACCCTTTGTACAGAAGGCTTGCACACAAATCTTGAATGTCAGTACTGTTTCTGTTGGACTAGAAAGTACAGCTCTTGCACAGCTCAAGGGAGCAAGGCTGTTACTGTCCTGGTCCAGT
The DNA here is from genome assembly GCA_013400855.1 of Buphagus erythrorhynchus. NCBI lineage: Eukaryota > Metazoa > Chordata > Aves > Passeriformes > Sturnidae > Buphagus > Buphagus erythrorhynchus. Next base: position 50,818 of record VZTT01059741.1, on the reverse strand, counting down.
CCCTGCCAGAGGACAGGCTATCCCATCTGCCTACTGTCCCGATTTTTCTGAGGCCATTTAGCATGGATGTCATTGTCCTGGCACCTTTCCTTGTCACCTTCATGCACATTGTTTCTGGAGCTCAGAGGTTTAATGTCTTGTTTGTAACTTTGTGAGCATCACTTAGGGGTATGGCATGGGTCAAATGAGAAGCTCTAATCTAGTCCAAAACCTGAACATACAAAACCACATTTAAATTATCCCAGTGGCTCCAGGGCTCTGGAAGAATACAAGAACATTATTTTCTGGATGATTTCTATGTAGAAGGTTTCAGAACCCTGCAAGTTCCTGTCAGACCCCAAGCTGTTCTCACAGATGATGGGTTTAGTCTGGACACATTAAGCCCTGTCCCATGTTGAGTTCCCTGCCCATGCTGTCCTTATTAGAAAATATGTAGTGGAGCATAATCCAAATATGTTTCTATGGCTATGCAAAGATCTTTCCTGGCTGCAGAGTAGTAAAGCAATCTTTCAAGCATCCAAAAGTAAATGGCTGTATGCAACTGGGAAACAGGCTGGTGAGTTAAAGAATGTAACCTGAGAGGAGCATCACTCCAAATTACTACTGTACTATTCAGAAAACAGCTGAAGGTAAAACAGTAACTATGTACCACCACAGATTTTGAACTCACACATAACTGGTGACACCATGCTAGTTTTCATAGCTTTCAGTAACATTCATGGTATTTTTATATTGATCGCAGGACTAATTAATTTCATAAAAATGTATTATTTCTTACTTCATTCGAAAAATTCTTATGTATTTCCTAGCCTGAGTTCTTCAGTGAAGGTGTTCTGGTTGATATCCTGCCTGTACTGAAGCCAGTGACTCCTTGCCTGTGGGACTAGACTGGCCTATCTGCCCATGATTTCTGAGTCAGCTAGCACCTGTGATTTCCACAGCAGAAACAGCTCCAGAGAGCTCCTGATTGCTGAAAATGAACCAGACCAAATTCCTAATTACTTCTATGTACAATTTGCTTCCAAGGGGCAGCCTGAAAGTAGCATTTGCTTCCTGGAGTCAGCCTGAAACATTTCTCAGGCTCTCAGGGATCTGCTGCACCTCCTCAGCTCCAGCTCCAGGCTGAAGCCTTTTCCCTTGCCACTTCTCTCCCTTTTTCTGTTCTGGTTTGAGTCAAGAACTTGCCTATTGGCAGCATTAGAAGGAATCTCCCATGCAGCTCTCCATAAAATAAAGGGAGGGAGCACCCCCAGATGCCCTTTGTCATCAAGGGGTTATTTCCATGAGTTCCTTGTCCCAGATTTTCTCCTTTCGCATGGAATTGATAGAAACCAAAGGAAAACTTTTGGCACTTGAGGCAACTATTAGAGAAATTAATGAGTGTCTGTGCATCTCTATTATGTGCATAAGAAAAGTCAGAGCAACAATCATCATTATATATCCAGAAAGTCTGAGATTTGCACATATATAACCATCAGTGTTGTGGCCACTACATATTTATTGCACTTGATCACTGGTTGATGGAACACTGCATGACTCAAAAACTGAGTATTTTTGATAAAAGGACTCCACAGTTTAGCACTGAATGTTAGGCATGAAGATGTTGTACTTCTGAAAAGTGAGATAGATGCCAAATGCTCACAATGCAGGAGTTAGGAACTCCAGGACAGATTACTTTACTTGACTAGTTTAGTTCTATACTGAATTTACATTTGCATAAAGAAACAAAAAAAGCCCTGAGGCTCCTTTCTCATGAAAGTTTATCTTTCCATTACACTAATTAATTTTAAACTTCACAAAATCTGTCAAGTGCATTTCACAAGCTGCCCTGAAGAATAAAAATATCAGAATAAATTACTTCCTTAAGGAATATATTTCTTTGTACTTTCTTTCTAAATTACCTTCACTAACAATATACAATGTTATCTCACAGAGGTAGACCAAACCACTGCAATATTAACTCTTGAAAGACATAGAGTTTTGTACTGTGACTACAGTACTTCCTCTCAGGGGGCTGCCTTAAATATGAAAAACATATGCATAAGCACTTTTATACAGGAAAAGCTTTTAGAACATATTTTTTCTAAGATGCTATTTCTAATTTCTAAATTTTGAAAGAAGTCTGTCTGCTTACCTGTGTTAAAACATGAAAAGTATAGGCATAAAATGGTCTGGAGTAAACAAACACGGGCAAAACATAGTCTTTTCTAGCAATTGAGGCAACACGTATTGCCTCTTTAACCCGAAAGTGAACAAATTTTAGTGCGTTTGGACTTGACTTGAGTATATAATCCAGGTATATAGAAGGGTAGAGAGCAGTGCTTTCCTTCCACAGCCAAAGCAGGAGGTCATTGCGGAAAGATTCAATGGGTGGGCACTCCCCTGTGTATGTTTGGGGGTGTTCTTTGTAATCGTAGTTGTAGCAGTCTGGGTAAAGATAGTAACCCCACAAACCGTTTGGTCTCATATGCTCAGCCAGAAGGATGGTGTTGTTCATAAAACTCCTGCCAGCATTTTCAAATTCCTCTTTAGCCACTTTCCTAATTTTATCCTCTGACCACCGAGGATGCCGTCTCCTAACAATCTCGAGAGATTTATTTCTATAAATGCTTTTATTGCCCCAGTTCCTATCCCACTGGGGCCTCCAGTTTTCCCAGTCAATGACTGCAAGTCCCTGAAATTTCTTCATGGGTATGCAAAAGTCAATGTCAGACTTTGCTTTGCTAAGGTGTTTGATAAGACTTTCGTTCTGGGGCACCCCTCCATTAATGGGATCTCCATTATCTGAGTAGTAGGGATAGTATCCCAGATGAGTGTGATAGAAGATTGTCACATTGGATCCACTCAGAGTCTCATTGATGTTGGATGCAATGTCAAACACACCGAGGTCCAGGTCCACCTTGTAGCGCAGCCTGCACTGCTCGGTTGGCGCATTCCAAACCACCAGGAAAGGTTTGTGCAGAACCAGAGGGGCCCGTGCTGGCTTCGGCAGGGGAGCGTCAGCCAGAGCCAGCAGGGCCATCACTGCCAGCTGTTTGACCTGAACGTCCATGGTTTGGTTTTTTCCTGGGAAATTGCTATGACGTGCCCTTGAAAACAAAACCAAGATAAGATGTTAGAAGGGCAGCATGGAGGCAAATTTGATGATAAGGGGATGTCTTTTGGTTTGATTTGCTTTTGATAACATTAAACTCAGTGCAAAGAGAAAAGTGAAAAACTGATCTTGTAAAAGTTAACACTAATTTCAAACACTTTGAAAAACTTTTTGATAGACTACATTGTCTGAAAACTTAACTTCCTTTTCACCCAGACTTCTCACACAGTTGATTCAGACCTTTCCTTAACATTTATTTGCTCTCTTATGTCTACAAAACTAGATAATAAAGTAATAACCTAAAACAATAGTATAAAAAAAGAATGTACATTTATTTGAAATTTCAGCTTCCAAACAAGCTCTGCTCTGGTCAGTCTGACTTGCCTAGAAGATCATAGCAGCAGGGCAACAGCTTTTACTATCTGTATATTCAAATGGTCACAATAGGAAAGGTAATTTAAACAAAAGGCAGACACCTCTTCCTCACACAGATTAATGAAGACAACTCAGAAACCCTGCAATTTTCAGGATATGAAAATATTGTTATCTACCCCTGAATTTCATTTTCATTTTCTAAATTAATAGATCCAAGCGTGATAATCAATCTGCAGGCTAGAAGAGGGATACTACTAATGACTTAGTGGTCTAAGCTACTTATTCTGAAGACAAATTAAATATTTGTATGTTAAAGAAGATAAATTATGTTAAGCAGATCTGAACTAGCTGAAGGGACATGCTGTATCTTTGAAAAAGGGGCTAGCTTGTAGAAATGAGGTGTATTCATCTTAAAGTTTACCTTCAGGGACTGATGTTTTCCCTGATAGTCACACTGGCTTGAGGCTGCAGTACTGTGGGAGCTGCCAGAGCTGCAAGGCTGCTGGTACCCTGGACATACCCTTACTTTGCACCCCATAGGGCAGCTGTTCACCCACTGTCCACAAGTGGATCCAGAATCTGCCTCTGCTCCAAAATCTGTCTCTGCTCCAGCCTTGTCACCAAGAAGCACAACTCAGCTCTGTCCTGGGTTTGTTATTCAGGTTTCTTTGCTAATCTTTTTATGATACAGAGATCACTAAAAAGGTTTCTCTATGAATATATATAGTATGACATAGTTTAACATCTCAGTTGTTATTTTTCTATCATTCACCGTTTTAGGCATATGATAAATCACTGCAATCACTCTGTGCATTGCAGGTTCAATTCATGCACCAGACATGTGAATTTTAAATGTCCTGAAATGGATGTTTCCATATTTTTACATCTATTTTAGTGATTTCTTTCCTTGCCTGTAAATTCTAGCTTAAGTTGAGCCTGGTATTTCCTCAGTTAACATCAGTTAATCACTGAATTCCTCTTCTAGACTAGAAGAGCTTTCCTCTGTTTGAAAATATGTTTGCTCTAATAAATTATGTAATCCAAGATTTCTTCCTCTGCCATTTGTCCTTCCATGCCATTCTTCCATCCTCTGGGTTTGATGGATCTTTTCCTGTCTTACACTGCTCTCCGGCTTCTCTGCCTTTCCTTTAAACTCTACTTTGTCCTTATGTCTCTGATAGGACAGCCCTTCTCTATCCCCAGTTTTGTGTTTTTCCATCCTCAGTCCCAGGAAAGCATTGAGTTCCCTCACCTGTGGTCTGATATGAGAGCACCTTCCCAATTTGCATGAAGCAATGGCTGGGGCAGGGAGGGAAGGGCAGAACTGCAAGAAGCCAAAATGAAGGATTCCCCAGGAGCAAGCCCTCACTACCAAGCTAGAGAGTTGTGCTCCATTGTTATTCATCCACTCTCTGAATGCTTGTTCTGTAGACCTAAATATAGATTTAGCACCCAAGTTTTAAAATTTTGTTCATAATCTTCTAGATCCTATTAAGGACAACATCCTTGAGTGAAATGGGCCATTGCCACCAAGCCAACACTACTTAAAAGCCTGCCTGCTGAAAAGGGACAGAAGGTTATTTTCACTGCACTGATTTGTTGGAAGGAAGTCTTATGCTTGAAACTGGTATATTTTCCTCTATTTTCCTGCAATCTTGTATAATCATCTAGGTAATGCCATGGGCTGAGAACAACAAACAAACAAGCAAACAAAAAAGCCACAAAAACTGCCTTTCCCTTCCTGTTTTATATAAACTGAGGAATGCACTGCAGTATTTTGCAATTCTTCTTTGACATAGCAAGTGATCTTACTACATTGGTAAGTGATTTTTCATGATTTGGACTGAATTGCTTCACAGTACATGTCAACAAATCTATAAGATAAACAGTGATTTTCTCAAAAAGTGGTAGCTCAGATGAAATGAGAAGAGCACCAGGAAAAAAGAAAAGACCTTTAGTGAATTTCTTTGTAAGAAAAGATCTGGGAAAAGATCCCAGCTTCCTATTCCCACAATCCAAAAGCTGGATTGTTCAGCCTTGTGTTATTATGTACATATTCTTAGATCATTTTGTTAGATATTTATGACTAATCCATTACAGTTCTTATATAGATCTGAGACCCCTAGACATTAGAACATTGCAGATAATAGATCATAACAATTAGGTCAGGAGATAATATTGTAGGGTAATTTTAAGTTATATATTTTTAGTTCTTGTGCAATTCTTGTTACCTGACAAGATTTTAAAGTCCCTGACAAGACTTTAAATAACAGAGTAGTTGAAGTTGGAAGGGACCTCTGGAGGTCACCTGGCTTACCCCCAGAGCTGGTGACTCAGGACAAAACACCACAAGTGACAAAATGAAAATGCTTATCTCAGGAAATGTTTAATAATTCTCAAGATTTGGATTGACCAAATCTTTGAAATTGTGAAGAAGGACATGTTGCTCAACTCTAGACATGCAGATTTCTGAACCTGCAAGTTGAATCCCACAATAAGAGGGCAGAAACCTGTCTAATCCTGCTCAAGCTATGTAGAAGTTAGGATCTGGTCAAGGGCAGTCATTCAGGATCCTCTAGTGAATACTTGATACCTCCGAAAGTTGCTGTAAATTCCTTATTTAAAGCTATGTGGAATTAGCTACCCAGCTATCTCTATTAATTTAAATAAGATGGTAAATGCATAGATAACATGCCTACCTTTTAGATGTCTAAAGCATCTCACTGCAATTAAAGCACTGCATTACATTGCAAAGCATCTCACTTGTTGTGCTACTTTTTATTTCACACAGGAGACATTACCATATACACAGTTCCTTAAAGGGGAGATAATTAGAAGAAAAAATAATTATTTGAAAAAGTTCCAATATAGTTGCATTAATCTGCAATTAATTCTGATATTATTTGCAGATGGGAATCTAATTACAGATAATTTTTCTTTAAAAAGTCTTCTGAAGGCAAGGGAAACAAGTTTTCAAAGACGCAGACAGGCCTATAGTTCTGAATGATGAGAAAATAAATTATCTGTTGTTACACAAATGCACGAAGGAATCTCTAAACAAGAACAAAACATCTTTTATTACAATTTCCATTGCTCTTTCTTTGGACTTCGTCCTTTTTACTCTCATGCATGGGCACTAATTGGACTGCTTTAATCCCTGTTTTTAATGAGCACAGACATTAACGATTCCCCCCTGAAGCTCATTATCAACTTTGGTTCAAATTCTCCCTTTTTTTTCTTTTTTTTTTTTTTTAATTCAATGACACATTAGCATGGTCAGCTTAACTTGTCAAACATGCAGATAGCTTTCTGTGGCACTACAGTGTTTTCAGAGCAGAATATGCTCTTAGAGTTTCTGCTCTATATTCTAAAAACAAAAATGAGTTCTTCATAAGTTAATGAAATAGGGTCTGATCACAAATCTCACGAAGTTGATGAGGTTTTTTTTACTGTGTTCAGGAAATTCTGGATCATGTTTTCACTGCACAAAATAGCATGTAGTTTTCTATTTGCCTCAGTTTCTGTTATGCAGTTTAGGATGATGCAGGTTATGGCTGGACTTCAATATATCCTTTAGTAAGTTTGAATTTTGACGTTTCTTGTATAGGAAAGATCAGTTCATTTCTGCATGTTCCTCTCGTAATTTTTGTAAAAATTTCAAACATTTACTTTTCCCAAGAAACTGCTTGGGAAACTTAGTCCAACCTGTTCTCAACTGTGTTCATTAGTCAGAATTCCACTCTATTGTGATTTCCAAACAGCTGAAAACAACTGAACTAGACGTCTTAATTGCACGCTTTGATTACAAAATATACCACCTAAAATTAATAAAAATATAGTCTTTCATACTAAAGAAACCTATCTGCACACCATGTGTTCCAATACAGATCAATGGTGTTCTCTAGAGGGACAGTTCTTCTTCTCTAATGGTTTTTATTGATTATGCCAGAATTTTTTCTACTGCAACACATGACATTTCAGCTGCTGCTTATTTTGATTTTCATGTTGGGCATATAACCAGACAACATAACTTCATAACAACCAGAAAATTCATTCTCTCATTTTATACTCGTTTATGTGCTGTCTTGAAGTATAGTCCATACAATTAGCTGTAACACAATTGGTTTAATCTGTGAAGTATGTGCTATACTGCACATCTGTCACTGAACTCAATAATTACTTCAAAATTCAGAAACAAACTTAAAAAAAATAAATCTGTAGCTCCTATGGTAATAGTCACTTATGATTCCCTCATAAGCAGTATCTGATTAACATAATTTAAGATCCAGAATAGGAAAGAGTACAGTTAACTCACAGAGGAAAGGTGATTTTTCCAACAAGTCATGTTTTGTGATCTAAACGAGATTTAGAACATTCTTCCAGGTTTGTTTTCAGCCTCTCATATGTGCTATTGACTCTCGTCTTGCAACTGCTGAGCATACTTCACACTTTGTTTTGTGGCATATTCATTTTAACTAGTATTTTTCATATTCATAAGAAATTATTTTTCTTGGACAAGAAATAAAATCTGATGACAAAAAGGGAAAAATGAAACTGAATTGTTTGAATTACACTGAGGAAACAAGTAAAATAGGCAGCTAGAAGTGTCCTTTTTTGAATGTAGGCTGACCTCATTTAGTGTAGAAGTTGCTATTATGGCTAAGAAATAGAGACATTTCGACTGTATTTAAGGGGTTTTTTTGCCACACAATCACATTTCAAAGTTGCTTGCAAAAAAATTTAAAAATCTTGTGCAAGGATACATCATTCCCTATGAGGTATAATTTATACGTATATCGTATGTATTTACAATGTCTTTATTTACACGTTTGTATATTTCTCTGTCTTCTTAGGAAATACAGGAATGACCAAATCTGTCCAGCCTGCCTCTGTCTTGGTCTCACTCTGTTGTTAACTTTTCTGTTTGAAAATTATGAAAAAGTCTTGCTTTTCCTGTTTTTATTGAATAATGGCTTGCATGAGTAAGCTGGAAAAATGGACAGAGAATACCATCTTAACAGAAGCATTCTATCCTGAAACCTTCTGTGGTCCAAAATGTAAAACTGCATTAGAGAGAGTAAGCAGCCACTGTATCCTTACAACTACCAGTTTTCAGTCTCTTGACTCGTATATCTTTGTAATTCTCCAGTTGTATTTCTCAGATTAGATCCCAAGTTAAAAAGTGAACAGGACAATAACATTCTGAGGAGAAGGACTTGGGGGTGTTGGTTGATGAGCAGCTCAACATGACCCAGCACGCTGTGTTTGCAGCCCAGAAAGCCAGCCACACCCTGGGCTGCCTGAAGAGAATAATGACCAGCAGTCCAGGGGAGCTGGTTCTGCCTGTCTGCCCTGTGAGAGAGACCCCACCTGGAATGCTGCATCCAGCTCCAGGACTCCCAATATAAGGACATGGACTTGTTGCAGTGTATCCAGAAGGGGTTATGAAGATGCTCAGCTGCTCAGAACACCTCTCCTATAAAGACAAGCTGAGAGAGTTGGGGTTGCTGAGCCTGGAGAGCAGAAGGCTCTGGGGAGACCTGAGAGCAGCCTTCTGGTACCTCGTGGGGGCACACAAGAGAGATGGAGAAGGACTTTTTACAAGGCCATGTAGTGAAAGGACAAGGGGGAATGGCTTCAAATTGAAAGATGGTAAGTTTAGATTAGATGCAGGGAACAAATTCTTCACTATGAGGGTCTGGCACAGGTCGCCCAGAGAAGTTGTGGGTGCCCCATCCTTGGAAATGTTTAAGGCCAGGCTGGATGTGGCTTTGAGCAACGTGATCTAGTGGGTGGAATCTCTGCCTATGACAGGGGGGTCAGAACTAGATGATATTTAAGGTGTTTTCCAACCCAAACCATTCTATAATTCTGTGATTTGATGATTCCATGTTTGTAATCTTCCTTAAAGATCAAAGTTCAGAAATGAACACATGATTGACATATTACAGTTCACTTCCAATAGGTGAGTATAAATACTAGGCTGCAAAGCATGGAATAGCATCTCTTTATTTTTGTGCAAAATATATGAAAAGAAATTCAAAGACCAGGGAGATGGGGATCCAGGCATATGCTATCATTGCTGATGTTTTTGTGAACTGTGGATTATTCACGTAAAAGCAAATGGAAAATGCTAGAGGACATTCTTTGGTGTGTATCACAGATTTACAGTAAATAATTTTTAGGGCAGAGTTTTACTTAGGCATTTCCTGTTTAGTTTTGTTCTTTCTGTTATGTGCAACTTGTGTCATGCCTTAAACTGAGAGAAAAGACTGCAAGGAAGCATGGAAATGAAAGGGGAAAAAAACTGGTATTGACAAGATATTGTTCCCATGGAGCCTGAAATTATTAAAAATAACCATTTTAGTACTTCCTATGTCCTGGTGTATCCTCATCTACCTGTAATGCCTCTGCCTCTAGTTATTAGAGGCCAGACTGTCACATGTTCACACACATTGTTTCTTATACCAAGCTGTTTCATTAGTACCAGCAAGATTGAGGTCTACTCAGCACAATGACAGAGGGAAAATAAAGATACAGGTCATGATTCCCAGTATTATTCTAGTTAAAAGATTGTGCTGTCATTTTAAATCACTGCAGATTATTGATGACACTTGGAATACCAGGGGAAGATAAAGTAATATGGTTTAAATCTGCCTGTGTAGTGGACAGAGATTAAATATATAGGTGCCACAAACAATGTTTCAATTACTGAAGGATTGAGGAAAAGAAATATTTTGTGGGTGGAAGAAACCACATAATATCTGGACTATTATACCATTTTATATATCAAATACATGAATTTAGCTTGCATCTAATACACAAATCACCAATCTAATATTTTTATGCAATAGCCTGATGCATTGTTATTTTCAATTCCAGTCCATCTGCTTCTATTGCATTATAAACTAAAGACAAAGGTATTGTAGGAAAAAATATTTCAATATTTAAAGTAGCAAAATTTATGTCAAAAGTATGATCTTTTATATGTAATTTAATATTTATTTCTTCTCCATATGCAAAGAATAAAGGGGAAAAATAAATTGGTGGGTTACACCTTTTAGAGGAGCCATATTGATTATCAAATTATTATTGTTAAAGCCTTAATTCCCCTAATAATTAAGACTAATGTCCTCAGTATTGTTCAGTACACTCTTCTGGCTCTGACCTTCAATGGGTGAAAATTAAAGTGCCAACCACCAGCATTCTGTAAAGAAGTTCTCACTTTTTTATAGATTTTCCTTCTAATTTTTTTATTAAATATTCTTAACTGAAGACCATGAACATTAATTGGCACTAATACAACACATCCTACCTTCTGTCATGGAATTTTAATAGCTTATAAGAATGTATGAATGGGTAATACTGTACAATAAATAATACATGAGTTTACATTGTTGCAAAGCATTTAAAATAGTTTAGGTTCTTTCACACCATCTGCTAAAGTCACACATTCATTTTCTGAAAGGTTTATTGTTATTAGAGGCACTTAAAAGAGAGAAAATTAAGTCAAATTGATAACAGAGAGAATGCCTACAATCAGGCCTTGGCTTATTCTTGAGAAAATGCCCTAAGCTAAATTAACTTTAGCTCTCACAAAGATAAATTATGCTTTCAGATAGTGTAATTCAAGAAAATTCAATTGAAATTAATTGAGGGGTATAAATCTGGAAATACTCCAGTTGAATTCATAGAGTTATTAAGCATTTATAATCTTGTGAGAGGAAAAATGTATCCTTTAGTCAGCTAAAAAATCCTAATATGTTGGCAAACTCTTAAAACATTTGTGTATTTGCACTGTAAATCTCTTCTTGCAGTAAATAATTACTATTCTTTGGATAGTACAAAAGGGAATATTACACTTTGGCGACAGAAACTCAAGACAATTTGGAAATTATGTGTAAAGCATTTGAGGTGAAATTAACTTTACACTTTATTTGCATGCAAATACACAGCTTAGTTTGTTGTCTACATTGTTTCAAATAAATGAATTTTAAATACCTCTAGCTCTACAAAAACACAGCACAATACATTGACACAAATCATTAATGAATAGAACTCATTTTCAAGCAATGAACTGCATCTTCTTTTGGGTTCCTCTTGAGATTATTTTAAAATACATTGTTCATAGGTGTGACTGACATTTTGAAACAATTCTCCTGAATGTTTTTCTTCTAATGAAATAAGTATTTTCTATGATTCATATGGGATTAAATACCTGAACAGCATACAATTAGGTGCCCTCTGGGTGAGCAGTGCTACAAGAACAGCCCAGTGCATTTAAGTACTAAACTGATAAATCAAATTCAAAAATATCCTTAAAGTCAAAACATTAGTCTTTTTTTTGAAATGTGAATTCTATTCATAAACAGCATTTCAGTATCAGTTTTCTAACCTAAAATTCTTGTTACACATTGGAGTGTTAAGTACCAAATAGCTATTTGACAGATAAAAACACAAACCAAGTAATAAAATATAGTCCAGAATCAACATGAAACAGAAAACAAAAGAGAAATCCTTCCTAACTGGTAGACTACAAGCAGAAGTGAAAACTTTGTCTTTACTGACTGTTAATTGAGTAAATAACATGACACTTACCTCTATAAAATCGATTAATCGCTGAAAACTTTGCTGAAACAATTTACAACAGCTGATGTGTTTGTCCCAGGAGTGTGTTCCTCCTAATTAGTGGGCTTTTAACTAATGAGAAACTGGGGGCGTTTGAAGAGGAGAGCAGAATTTTACCTAAACACTCACCATGTAATTGTAAAATAAGTAAATAAATTCATTTAAAATGTGGATTTATTACTTGTAAGCATCTAGGCTCTTTCTGTAATAATTTTGTATCACCTGCATTTATGACCTGATATGGGATCAACCAGACTGGTGTTTGAGAGGAATTCAGTTGTGTTTTGAGAGTTACACACTCTGGACTCAGCAGTGACAGGCATTAGCAGAAGGGACATCTAGGTCACTGCAGCACAGGGAGAAGCAGGGATGCTGGCAAAACCAAGCAAACAAAATAGTTCAGAAAGAGTTATTTTAAAAACTGTCTGGATGGCTGAGTCCAAAGATTGGTGGTGAATGGACTCAAATCCAGTTTGCAGCAAGTCACTAGTGATGTTCCCCAGGGATGATCTTTTCCAAACTGATTTAATGATTCTATCATTTGTTCATGATCCTCCCTAAAACTAAATATGAAGTGCTCAGTCTTTGCTACTCCTTGAACATGACACATGGAAGCAGATTCCAGGGACCACTGTTCCCTGGTCCCAGTGTCTGCATGCCATGGGATGGTGTGAGTGACCAAAGAAGGGCAGAAGGGACCAATGATATTACACCTCCATAAAGAGGCTTTTAAAGTGGTTCAGCATGACAACAGCTCCAACATGCCACCTTCATGACCAGTCAAGCCCCCATCAGACATAAGGGATGGTTAGAAAGTGTCCCTATGTACAGAGCCAGGGACTAGCTAGATGGTCAAGGGCATTCGTGTGTCCTAACAATGCAGACTAAGAGGTCAAAAATGTCCATATCCCCATGTGGGAACTGTGAAGTGTAAAAGAAGGAAACCCTGGGTTTCCTCATCTTGTCAAGCATGACTGCTGCCATTTAAGTATTAAATTAGAAACAAATACAGGAAACAAGTACAAAGAATTATTGGAACAACTACAGATATTTTTGTTATTGTTGTTGCCACATTTGTCTCTGAATCTGCAAAGCTATTTGGATTAAATAGGAAACAAGCAGCTCCCTGAGCCTTGGAAATAATAAAGGCAAGTTTCCTATGGGCCTGTGTCTCATCCTTGACTGAGCTGCAAACTAAGGTTTCCCAAGGCTGAGGCATGTACAGAAGATCTCTCCTGCACTGGTTCTTCAGCTTGCAGCATGACTCCCTTTTTTCTTGGCTTTTACTCAGCAGGTTGTTTCCACCAATGAGTTGATTTCTGAAACCTGAGCCACTCTCAAGTGTCTGGCTAACATTTGCTGTCAGGAGGAACATGCAATTGCACAGACAAACAGGGTTTTGCTCATATCTATATGGTCAGCGAGGGCTTGAACATCACTCCCACAATGGGAAATGTTGAAATAACTTTTGGTTACTGACTGTTAGCCAATATCATCAGTAGTTCTGCTAGAGGGTGCATTTAGCAGCTGTCCCAGGCATGCCACAGTGCAGCCCTGCAGCATTGCTGAGGTAGGTGCCCCTCAGCACCCGACCACAGACCAGCAGAGCTCAGGGTCCCATCCAGAGCACAGCCAGCAAGCACTGCTCTTCCTGAACACCTGCCAGATCTCAGCAACACCTCATTCAAAACAAAGGGCCATCTATTTGCCTAAAATAGATTATAGAACAAAGGGTAAAATTAGACAGCTTTTCATGTTTGGCCTTACATCCATCTCTTTTTTAAGCCAAATTATCTCAGCCTGTAGGCTCGGAAGTAGAGGCCAACTGACACCTGTTTGAAATGCCTCTTTCTCCATGTGTTTCTAGATTAATTTTTCTTTGAAGGGTGGCTGCTATTGCAGGTACTGCCCACCTCCTCCTTAATACACACTTATCCTTTTTGCAAAGGTTAGCATCTCCTTGGACCCTCAGTTCTGTGCAGCTCAGCCTTGACAAATCTGCAGTTATATACCCTCTTCTTTACTTTTGTTCTTCTTCTAGGTCTCATTTCACTTCACTTAAACGTTTCCTTTACTCTTATCTGCACTCAGAATATGAAGCAAATAGAGGTATAATTTGTGAGGAATTTTTTCCCACTAATCTCTTTGTTCTCTCTGTTCAAAATACCATGTGAAGAATAACTTCCCAATTAAATATTAATAACATATCAGTATGTAAGAGTAAAATATGCATATGCTGTTCACATGTATTTGGGTTATATATGTTTGTAGGTAAAGTCTTTGCTATAGTCAAAAAATAGAGCTGAACACTTTTAAAATAGAGTGGAAGGGTGGAAGAAACAACTTAGATAAACCAGTAGAAAATACAACTTTCCCTGACTAAAGTGGTAAAGAAAAAGAGATTTGAAATATTGCTTGTTTTACTTGATATTGTAGTTTCACTTGATATTAGGGAAATGGAGATCATGGGAGAGAAGCAACAATTGCCACGAGTCAGGAGCTATTGATTCCCACCATCTGACAAAGGATGCCTGCGTGTGTATATATATAATTCTGACGGAGAAAAGAATGACCACCAGGATTTGCAGTCTAGCTCCTGCCAACCTCCTCCTGTGCCATACAAAACTTCTGCTAAAAATAAAAACCCAGAGCAGCCTTGCTCTGTCACCCTGAACTCAGGGGGTGGGCATGTACATCAGGAGTCTTCCCAGGTCCTGCTCCTTCTTGGCAGCCAGGCCCCATCCCCAGCCATGCAGAAAATGTTCTGGGAGACAGAAGGAATGATGGGCTGCATCAGATGGGGGGGAACTATAAGGAGACACATTTGGATAAATAATTCAGAGAGACACTTACGTTTCAGTTTTATTTGAATTAGAAATGAAACCAAGTTCTTTGAAGTGGAAGGAATTTGAGAGAGAGTGCTATATTTTATGTAAAGCAGCATTCGCTTAGAGGTGGAGAGAAAGCTCAGCTGTCTCCAGCTTATTATTATGTATCTAAGAATAATACTTTTATTTACAACTGTATTTCTGATAAATGGGTTGGACTCAATCTCGAAGGTCTCTTCCAACCTAGTGATTCTGTGAAATGTAATTCAGCATCAAGGAAGAAATGCCTCAGGAAATCCCAATAGGCATGTGGATTGAATAAAATGTAATATGTTCTCAAATATAGAACTGATCTGATTTGGGTTTTTTTTTCAAACTATTGACAAAATAATTAGAATGCATATTTCTAATTAATTACCAAGTAGTTATTAACATCAGTATTTAAAGACTTTAAGAAAAGACTGAGTCCTAATATATATTAAAATCCAGGTTTTGTGCCATGTCACAAATGCATTTGGAACAATAAAGGCTTCTAAAAACTCACATGTAATTTAACAACTGGGGTAGCATAACAATTCTATCCAGAATATGCATTTAATAACAAAATTACTTTTAAGAGTTTTAGAAAAAAAAAAATTCAACAGTCTGTATAGAACAACTTCTTTTGCTTCATAGCTAGGAAAAAAGGGGTGAGAAGGAGCATGGGAATAATTTAGTATTGGTCTGACTTGTAATAATCATTTTAAAAATAAATGTTGTCAGGTTAATTAGACCTGTAGACTGTGGGTTTCATTTCAAGCTCATACATGCATCTAGAATGGAATTTTGCTCCTGAATCCACTTTATTTAAAGTTCATGTGAAGTTAGAGGGCTTATCAGATTTCCAAGTAACATCATTGCCTAAAAATGCAAACAGGCACTTACTATTAAAGCAGTTGAACTGATTTGGCCTCATAGGACTAAGGGTCCATACCTGTAAAAATATTTAAATATCTCATTCTCATTTATTGGCAATTTCAGTGCAGTGAGACATCTAGTTATCATCGGGTATAAGACTGATGGCACTGAAACATGTTTGCTACTTCTGAAAGTATTAGTTAACCGCATTTTAAGTGTTATGCACTTTTATAAATCTATTCCTTCAAGGGTTAAAGGATTTGGCCCCTCTCTTGCCTTTCTGAACACGATTAATCATAAATAATAGCCATTTGATTTTATGGCTAGATAAACCAGAACTAAAACACACCCTGAACCTATCTAGCTAACCATGAGACAGAATAAGCTGCCTCTCCCAGTTTTCTGTTTGGTCAGGGACAAGTTTGGGCTGCTGGTACCAATTGTTAGCCACCTTTTTGTCGACGCTTATCACCAACACCTTTTTGGGGAACCTGTTGTGACAGGCTTTTGGTGAAGTCTGGCTGAAGCTAAGGATGCTTAGGTCACCTCTGCCAGAAAAGTGTTTGGTGTCTGTTGCCAGCACTTAGCATCCAACCCAGAGTTATATCCACCTCCCTCAACCTGCAGGACCAAATCCAACATAGCCCACACGTTTTGTTTGGAGGCAACTGCCAACACAACCCCTAGATGACAAAGCACACATACATATCAATATATGTATATAAACAAACTCTTTCACATAGGGGTGTCTCTCAAAAACATATGTACAACCTATGTGTGAGTGGCACTTCTGCCACAGAGGAAAGTGCACAGCTTTAAGGTGAAAAAAAGGCCAGTTACCAGGGCAGTATATACCAGGGCAGTTACAAAACAGTCAACACCAATGTGGAATTTGGACTAGCAATCGGATTTCATCAGGAGAAAGATCAGGGGTTTAATAGTGTTACATGGAAATTTTGCAATATGGTTAGAAGTTCTGCCCCAGGAACATCTAATGCTTAGTCTAATGCTAATCATGAAAAATTCAAGACAACTCCCCTTCACCTTCCTTATGTTTTCTAAAGAACCAAAAAAATTCATTTAGGACTGAACCTCTTACATCAATGCCTCTGCATTTCCACAAATGTTTAATTCCATAGGTAAATATAAAGAACCTGCCCTTCAGTAACATTCTCTGGATCTACCCAGTGGTTTGGCCAATCTTAGTTTTTAGGTATTCTTGCAAGGAGCCCCTGCGAACACATTTGGTATGCTGCGCCTTTGCACTCAGGGATCTTATTCTGGTGATGGTCATTTACAATAAAAATATAGATGTGTTTAAACCTCGAAGCCTGAAAACATTTATAAGCTTATCACTCTCAGAACACAGTTTTGGAGAAATGAATGCATTATTAACAACACTCTCAAAATCAGATCTATGGTGTCCCTACTCTTTGGTCAAACAGAAACGTGAGGTCTGAAGATACAAGTTATCAGGTCTGAGACACTAGTGTCTGAAGGGACACTTTATTCAAATAACTTTTCCTCATCTTTTTTTCTGTGATATTGCCATTATTTTGGCACTGGTTTAGAAAAAGATATGTGGATTCACTTTTTTTATGAATGCAGATTAATTTTCCTTGTCACACCAAAGGGAGTTGGTAACCCAATCACACAGGAAGAGAATAAATAACAGACCTTGCCCCAGTGGAACAGAGGAACTAAGCTATATTTAAAGTGCAGGGAGGAAGAAATGGAATTTATTGTTCAGCTTCATGCAGAGAGGTGACTGACTCATAGGCCTGTGTGACTGACGGTACTTTCAGGCAACAGCAGGAGATAAATGAATAAGGAGAAAAAAAATGTCATTTTATATTGACTAAAGAGGAAGCTAAAGAACAGCCATGACTACCCACATACTTCTGCATGGCAACTTTCTTCTGTTTCTGATGTATAGCCAGAAAGCAGAAGCTGAGGCCTGTGGCTAAGTCACATCTCACCAATTTTCATGTATTTTCTCACAGATAAGGAAGCAAGCAGGATCATTAAAAAACCTCAGAAGATCAAGTTATTTCTTCATATTGAAATAGAAGATTTTTAACTGCAACAATAAGTACTTTTGAATGCTAATAGAAAATAATGACAGCAGTTGAGAAAAAACTTTTTGTGAAGAGTAAGTTTGCTTTTCTTTGTGTATGTGTGTGTGTGCATACAGAAGTGACAGTCAGAAACGCACTGTGCACACACTTTAGACTTGTTTTCTAAAGTCTGTGCTGTTAATCAAAACCTGGGTAAGTAGGAAGGGTAACAATAAGCTACTGATAAAATCAAGAATTCTGGTTTTTTGAAATTATTCCATCCTTTTCTTTGTTGAACATTCACATTCATGAAATCTTGTTAAAAGCTTGTTTGTCAGCTTGTAGAAATATCATAAATATAGATATTTGCAGAAGTGTTCACTTTGGTCATGCCCCATGACCTTTTAAAAGCTCTCTGGGTAGGAGAACTGAAAGAGGAAGGATTCTAAAAAGTGCCGAAGATGAAACTTTGTGGATGGAGGAACAGAGAACCAGCACCCAGGCCCCACTGGCACTGCACACCTTTGTTACACCACCCTACAACAGAGAGCACCCAGGTGATGTTCCTGGCAGCCTAGGGGTGCTGTGTGTGCAGGTGTAGGGCTCAGCAGCCCTTTGCTCCAAAGAGGCAGCAGCAATCAGTGGTGGGGAAAATGCCACTGCAAGCCTTTCTAATAACCATCCTTCTAATGTATGAACTTCCTTTCCAGCTTCTTCTCCTTCCTTGCAGTATTTTTTCCCAATCCTTTCTGCTCGCTGTCTGAGATTCCATCTTCACCAGGCAGATCACCTTAATCCTGCTGCATTTAGCTTAGTGCAGCAAGATAAAAACTTGTCCCAAACAATCAGATCTAGATTAAAAAGGAAAAAAAAAATTCCATGAATTGGAGAGAAGAAAATAAGAGCAAAAATGCAAATGTCTTTCCTGGCTTGAAGATCACAGTTTGGATCATGTACTCCTAAAGTTATTCAGATACAGAAGCTATATTTTCCCGCCTTTGCTATGCTTTCATCCTTTCCCTTCCTAACAGAAGGCTTTATTTTGATTTAAAAGGAAGTATGATTCAATTTTAACTGTGAAATACAAAAGAAAATGTCTCAAACTAATACTTCTTTTTACAGAAGCAGCATTAATTATGACTTTAAAGAATACCAAGAGAGATTATTTCCTCTAAAATATGGTATAATATAAAAAATATGGTATTATAAAATGGAACTATACAGAAATATGGCATACTGAGGTTTTTAATAAGCTTTAACTCAAATTAAACTCAATTAAACACTCCTTTAAAAATCTAAATTTTAAAGCTTTTTCTGTTTTCTTTCTCCCTTCCTTCTATTTTTCTTCCCTTTGTTGCCATTTTAGTAAAAACGAAATGCAATTTTACTTCTTACATAACTAGCAAAATCCAAGGGCCTTGCCACATAAGATCAACTCCAGATTTCAAGGAAGTCGTACAGTCATTTTCCATAAAATGTCATGTCTCATCTCTAACATAATTTTTGTTTCTCAAGCATAGGCAGCATATGCATGTGGGGAACTCCCATAAGAAACAGGAGAAACAACCTGCAAGACGTAGGCTGGGACACATCCTTGGGCTTGCAGCTTGCCTAAACAAATGAGGTACGGAGTCACCAGACTGCTGTGAGTCACGCAGGATCCCACACTGATGCAATTTGAATTGCAGGATCTCTTCTGACACCCACTGGGATGGTGACATGCCCCAGGTGGTGAATAGCTTATCCCTCCAGAATGTGGGGTTACCACAGCAATGACACTGTATCACCTGGCCAGGGTGCAAGTGCAGAATTACCCTGAGACAATGACTTGCTTCCTGGGTCAGAGGTGGATTCATACTTTGTCACCGGGCTGCCTGTGTTAGGATTTCTACATTTCAGAAGAATTTGTTGGGCAATAAAAATGCTTGAAAGCATTTCAGTTATTCACACTGCTACTCCTATCCATGTGAAGGGAAGCAGTTTTGGGTTACACTCTCAAATAAGTCTCACAAGACTGCTTGAGAGATGTAGGAGGCTACGTGTTTTGACTTTCAGTAGGAATCACTCACACAATTCATTTGAATGAAAAGTTGATTTTTCCACCTTAAATACAGACTAGGATTTCCATGATAAAACATGTTACATCTCTATTCTTAGTAAAGTAAAACATAGTTTCATCACGTGTTGCACTAGTAATGATGCACATGTCAAGTTTGTCCAAAATTTTTGCATCATTACACCCTATTTTGGGGGTAGCTGAACCCCAAGTAAAACCAGGGAGACATTCCATGCTCTTTTGGTCCCCTGTACTTTTTGGGGGTGACCACAGAGGAAGCAGCTACCAAATGAGTATGAGGGGAAGCAGGCAGGGCAAACAACCAGGGAAGCAGGTAGAGGATTCCTGGAGGTCGGGGCAAAGGCCAGGGCCTCCAGAGGGACCAGTGGGGATGAGCCAAGCATGGGGACAGACAGCTGCCAAGGGACTGCCTCTTTTGCCATTTCCTACTCTTTCAGCATCTGACCTCAAGATAATTTTATAGACAAAGTGCTGCACAAACCATAGGCTTTTTTTTCTTTCTCTTTCAGGTTTTCACCCATATAAGGTAAAAAGAATAATAAAGAATAGTATCCCAAAAGGTCTTCTTCTGAAATAGCTCTAAAAATAATATTGTGAATGGGTCAGATGGGCTCTCAACCACACACTGGCAGCTCCACTCTGCTTAAATTTCAATTTTATCTGTGCAGATCATCAATCTTCAGTAATTCCTCCGATATAAAACTTTGAAATGGGCTAAATAATCATTTTTGTGGTACACAGAAAGAAATAGAAACCCATTCAGATGGAGCACCATGACCTGCTGAAGAGCTGGCAGTGACCATATGCACTAAAAGGCTATTTCTGTCACTCAAATTAGCAAATATGTCCCTGAATTCAGGCAGGATGTATCCTAGTCTTCTGCAGAGGGCCAGCACAAAGACCATATGTCATTTAAATGGCGTTTAAATGCTATTTTAAAGGCACTAGTAGGACTCCTCTGCTCCTTCACTCTTAAGTGAAGGATTAATTAATAAGGTAAATGTCATTTTTATACCGTATACAAAAGAAAATTGTACTTTAAATTGAGGAAGTAGCACCACCTTGTGGGTGAAAATGAAAAGTGTATTTTCTTTAGCAAATGAAGTTGTTTTCCACTTTTTTTTCTTTTTAGGTTCTCATAATTCTACAGAGCAGCCCTTTGAGTCTAAAAACTAATCATTGTTTCAGAATACTTAAACACAAAGCTGAAATCTATTATGCAAAAAATGCTCAATATTATGATTACCTACCATGCCACACAGTTTCCTGACACATTGGCTAATGTCATAGAAAGATTTTTTAAAAATTATTTTGAGG
>VZTT01059741.1:14816-27938 GCA_013400855.1 Buphagus erythrorhynchus | reverse complement strand
ATGTATAAAGTTGTAAAGGCAAATCATAAGACAACACTTCCACAAAAACTTACTTAACAAGACCATAATTACCTAGAAAGTAGGCAACATAGATTAAAAGTGTTTATTGCAAACCAGCCCAATTATTCAAACAATGAGAAAGATACCAGAACTACACAATAAACATAATTTGGGAAGATAAACTGTGTAATTACGTGTCCAATGTTTAAGGAAATGACAATTCCTAACCACACACAAAGCCCTCTAAGAATTAAGGAGTTTGCCTAGGCTCCCTGATTCCATGTTTGTACAGAAACAATTTGCACAGACCAAAACCATTATGGAAATACTGCCTTAGGCAAGGCAAGAATCTGGTTGACCCTTTTGCCAATTATTGAATTGAAATTCTTCTGATGTTAGAAGGAGTCTTGCTCATCTAAATGCCAGCCACTCCACCCACCTTTTTATCTCCTGCTGTGCTTCTTCACTAGAAAATGTCACCAAGATTAGAAACTGTTCCTGCACTATCCTGGGCCTGACAGCAAGTGTGATGCCTTGCCCCAAATCTCTGCTCCCATCATTGGCATCCCATCCTCACAGAATTAAGACAAGGGCTTAATTTCAGTGGAAAATCCTCTGAACATTAAACTTCGCCTCGTCAATTTGAACAGAATTTTGAAAGTGAACCCAGAGCCAGGTTTGTAACTGCAGAAAGCATTGCCACCATCAGTTGGTATACTGATTGCCATGCTAATTGTCATGTTCTCTGCAGCTCCTTGATGTGCCTGTACTAGAATGAGTGGAAAAGTGAAAGATCACTAGAAACACTGAAAACAAACATATTTTTGTGAAAGGGAATCTATCAGAAGATTTATCCAGATTTATTTTCATCAATATTTATCAATTAAGAAAGATTTTGTTAACATTCTGGTAAAAATATGGCACGAACAAAGCAGAATAATTTTAAATTTCTTCATTTAATACATTTAAAAAATCTTAATACTGATGATCAAGTCTCTGTACCTTCACTGTCTGTAATTAAACTCGAGAGAGGCATAAGTCTTCTTGCTAAAAAACTAAAAAGAGATTTCATAGAACAATTTAGAATTTTAAGTCAGCAGTGGCTGAAGAGAGAATACAAAAGAGTTGCGTACTGAGCTATGGCTGGTTTTGGGTCTGGAAATATTCCCACACCTTTTTTTTAGTAAAAATGTCATCTACTTCACTGCAGGTAAGACTACACACTGGAGAACCAGTCATGTTTGCAGTGCCTTTGAAGTCTCATCTGTTGAACTCAACATGCATCCACTGTAGATCTCTCTAAATCATTGTAAATGTTTACCATAGGAAGAGATTTACATTTATAAACCAACTGCTTACAAAACTCGCAAATACATCAGGACTTCGAGAGTGGGACATTTGGCTTCCACTTATCTTGCATGACCAGCAGTGATTTCAAAAACCCATGTGAAGAAGCAGAGCTATCCAAAGCTTTCCAATAAAATGCATCTTGGAAATCCTGCCTGTCCTAAGGTCCCAGGCTATAAATCTCATCCAGACAGTAAAGCCACATTAAAAGTTCAGTTACAGCCTTTGCTGCTGCAGAAGTTCCAGTATAAAATACATTGGAAAGGCCAAATACAAGTGATGCTCTACAAGATTGTTGAAAGTAAATGGTTCTTCTCTCATGGGAGTTTTCCTTTACCCAAGTGGACAGGATGCATCCTTGCTGGAATAGAAGCACAGGACAAAAAAATCAGTGATTATATACGTACAAATAATACATACATACATATACATGCATGAATGCTCCCATCTCTGCAATACATGGCAATTTTAATGAAACCAACTGTAAATAGCTGTGCTGCTCTCTGGATTGTGGGCTGGTATGAGATATGGAGTGATACGGACCTGAAAAGTGCCTGTTTTGCTGCAGGGAGAAAGGTTATGGCTGGTGGGAAATTACTGCTAATCTTAGGAAGTGTATTATGGCTGATTAATTTTATGGACTACATTGGTATGGATTGTTTTGTTTCCAAATACTTTAAATCTCTGATTGCTGGCTCAGAAGAATGTGTTGAAACACAACTCAGTTGTGTAGATTCTTTACTGGGTTTTGTTCATTTGCTTGTTCAAACTTTTGGCATAACTTTACCTATGCAGTTTTACCAAGAGAAAAACATAGGTACAGCAAAGCACATCTTTGATGTTTTATTAGTAAAACATCACTGGTTTTGAGGCAGAAGAGAAAGTTACAGCAGCTGATCACTAGCAGTAAACAATAATTTGCTTTAAATTAACAAGTAACATGTAGAACTGGATATTGACAAAAATTATCACTACAAGACAGAAAACATTAATAGTAACACTCTTGTAAGAGTGGCAGGGCTTCACTGCATTTCTCTTTTGGCACTCCTGTCTTCTGATAAGCACAGTGCTGAGCTGCATGGGGTTTGTGTTCACACATGTAGCTTGCAATCAACTTGCAATGCCCTTCCCCAGGAAGCTACCAGTGCCAGATCTTAAGCGATCAATAGGTTAAGAAGAAATAACTTGTACAGCACCATGTGCCTGACCTGATGTCAGAAGAGATTATACTGGGAGTGGTTTTCAATCTCATGTAGCTGTGTAGACTTTGAGAACTGCTCTGAGAATTGCCACCACCAAGAAGAGTCTGTGTCCAAAAACTTTACCATGGGCCCAGCCCAGCAACCAGGGGCAGCTTCACAAAATGGTGGTCACACACTGGCATTTATGAGTGCTCAGACTCAATCAGAACAGGGATGTTATGCATTCCAAAAATACCTGCTGGTGATGCTTTCTCTGTTGCTCCAGAAAGCTGCCCAGCATCTTCGCACATCCTCTTCTCAGCATTCTTCCTGAGCATCATTACAGTATCACCTGTGATCTCTCTAGTTTCCTCCTTCATGTGTATGCTCAGCATCCCGAGTGGGTTGACTGGCATTACATTTGCCAATTATTTTAAATATGGGAAACAGTGATTTCCCCTATGCATCATCTTTTTTTGTGACAGCAGTGGTGTTTGAAATTTTTAATAATTTTCCACACAATTACATTTTTCACTTACAGGTTATCCAGAGTTTATAGAGCAAAACTCAAAATTAAGCCAAACTGATAGTTATGGGAGACAAAGTTGATGAAACAAAGTAAGTTTAGAGGACTTCTTTTTTTCTAAATTTTGTACATTCAAAATACAGGCCAGAAAGTATTGTGATAGTTATTTTCATTTTACTGAAGTACTTGTTTCAAGTGATGTTTGTGAGAGGAATATCCAGATCTAATGTGATATTGAAAGAAACTCAACAACTTTTTATTTATGTGGCCGTTGCTTTATTCCTGTGGGCAAACACCATTTAGATAATTGCTGCTGGCTGATGGGCTCTGTACCATTAGATATCCTGTCCTCCTGATGGGATACCACAGGTGTTCCAGCCAGGCAGATCCCAGCCTTATGGCTTCTCATAGCTACATAAACTCTCTAACTAGTCATTCTGTCAGGTACTGCACCTTAGTGCCCCCGCACCCAGTGAAAGAAATTTATGCCTCAGCATTTATTGAAGTGTATTGTTTAATAGGACTGCATTTAAATGTCTGTAAAGGTTGTCAATCCAATGCTTATGACTCACAATGGAAAATTCCTCCCAGAGAGACTTTATTTAACCACTGACTTCTAGATTCAAGAATGAGCAGTATACTGCAAAGAGAGATAATAAACTTTCCTTTCTTTTAAATCAACCAGCAATCAGTTCTGGCTTCAGAAGTTTTATTACTTTTTATTAAATGCAGTGGAGATTGTTATTGGAAAATGCGAAACAGAATGAAAAAGCTTTTTGACAAGACCCATTACACATATTTTATCAAGTATTTTCTACTCAAAGTAATTTCACTGCTTTAGACTAAACAGAGACTTAAATTAATATTTGACAGATTTGTTTAGAAGCTACTTTTCTTCAAAAGACCTCCAAATCATTATTAGTTTTAGACAACTTCAGACAGAAGGATTTTAAATTCCTTCCATAGAAGTGATTTGGTTTATTATTACTTTTCAGACAGCAAGGTATCTAAAAGACAAAAGACATATCTAAAAAAAAATGTATCTAATGAACAGAAAAACTAAAGGGATTTTCTGAACTGAGTCCTGTCTTTTGGTGTTAAAAGCAACACTGTATAGAATCACTTTGCCTTGAGCTCCAGCTTTAAAGCAGTAAAATCTTTTTGTCCCCACTTAATTCTGCTAGATACACGTTACAAACTGTCCTCAGAATTAGGAATCTGTAAATTTCTCTTGAAATTTATCTGTTATTAATTTCTGAACACTTTTCAGGAACTAACATCATCTTTTACTTTAAAAAAAAAATTATTTCCTCCTTGTTGCTCATAAAATCCCTCGTCAACTAAAAAATGACAGTGCAGTCACTGTTGATTGTTAAGAAATTACATGTAGGAAGAGAAATTATATCAAGTCAACAGAAATTATACATATTTATCAATCAGGAAGTATACTATACCTAAACTTTTATATCTTTTCTTCGGTCTTCTATCATTTTGTTTTGCCGTGATACATCATCTCCTCTTTCCTATTCTCCCAGACACGCTATCTGTCCTCTGAACCTGTTCCAATCTAAATTCACTTCTAGAAAAAGGACAGAGAGAATCATACACATTATTCCTGATAAGGTGCTTTAGGGCCTTCCACAATGGCACTAATGCCTCCCTGGCTCTAGTGGGGATCTCTCACCAGAAGCCCCAGGGACCTGCATTCACCTTTCCAAGGCCACATTGCCAGGGCAACTCCCAACCACTCCTGGATCTCCCTTTCAGTAATTCTCAATCCAGACACTTATGCACTGCTGGTTTTACTACTCTGTTTCATCTCATTTCTACAACTCATCTTCAAAGCCACTGTGCTCTTTCTGTCTAATATTCTGATCCTCCTCATATCTGAACAAAATAAATAATGGATAAAGATAGCTCACACTGCAAAATTAAGCAGAATGCAGGTTATGGGCTGCATCATATTTGAAATAAACCAGACATAGTTATAGACTTTGGCAAATACCCTGTATATTCAAGAACAATATTAAGAATTTAGTGAGTTATTATTTCATTCTTTTAAAACCCAGCAGTGCAAATATGAATTGATTTTTGTCTTCTCTTTTGAATGTTTAGAGTTTGTACATTTATTTTAGTCTATCTGCTTTATACCATTCCTTAGGCGCAAACACTGGGTTATTTCAGTGTGAAGGAAGTCTCTGTTTGACACAGGCCTGGGTAATATTCTCCTTTCGGCCTTGACCTTGCATATGGAGAGAGCTGCAGAAAAGAGAAGTATAAATTCAGTGCAGCAGTTGAATACACCTAAACCTGCTTTGGAGATTGGAACTATTGGTGCTTTAAGTATTAGCATTCATATATTACAGATTCTGTACTGCATTATATAAAGTGTTAGCAAGTTCTCCTCACAGTTTAGTTAGACAAAACAATCCTTTTCCAGCCTGAGAACCAAGGACACCGTTGCAGCTTCAGGCCCAAAAAGTATAAACAGTGAACTGAGGAGAGCAATCTGGGAGGATGAGACTTCACTACCTGAAGCTGTAACTGGACAATTAACCCAAATATGTAAATGGACCAAAACTTATAAAAGTGTGAAAACGTGTGACCTGTTTCATCCATCTTGGGTGTAGCCTTGGCCAGGCTCTTGTACTGCCCAAGGCTTCAGTTATACTTGAACAGAGATTTTGGGTTACAGAACTCCATCAAATTTAGAAGACCATTCATATTCCCACAGACTTATGAAACATTTATAACAATATGCAACCTAGAAAAGCAAGTTGATTTATTTCCTGTTATATGTCGGCAATCTAGATGACATTCACAAGCAGGAGAACATAACAATTAAAGGCTGCCTCTTCTGCCACTAAATGTTTCTCATGTTTCCTTGTTCTGATCACTTTAACTAGTAGAAATAAAACCACCTATCAAAAATAATTGTCATAATGTATCTTCATGGGAATAACATTATATTGCCCATATATGAACTCCACCTCAGCCTACCACAATGTGCAGGCAGAGTAAAAATAGTATAAAAATCTTATGCAGCCTTATTCCATTTGAATTGAACAAATTACTTTCTACCACAGTTAAAAATGGCTTAGCTTTTAGGAAGTTCAGTGAAAAATTAAACACCCCCACCTTAAGCAAACACTGCAGGCTATGCTTATGGAAAATTATCCTCACGTTAATCAGCTGTACATGCTGACAAACTTGTTCTTTTCTGGTTGCCTAGCTGTCTACCAACCTCCTCTGGCTCCCTGCCATGACCTCTGTGAAAGAGCTGCTATAGCAGTAGCAAGTATGTTCTCAGAAAGCCTTATTAGCTGTGCTGTAGGTTTCTAGTTATTGAACAGCAACTTGCTGTACTTTAATTATCATGACAGTATTTTAAATAAAAATGCTGGGTTTCATCTTTTAAATAGACACGAGAAAATTTAAAGTCAAGAAAGCTAACCAGACAAAACAGGTCAGGATTACATGTTATGCTGTAGCAGCAAACACTACAAAACCAAATCTACATTTCAAAATGGTAGGTCTGAAGCTGTCATACATATATATATATACATATGTACATATAATTTTAACACATGTAATGATAGGCTTGAAGAACTATGATATCTACGAATAAAAAAGTTTCATATCTTCCAAAATTTATTTGTCACAAAGTATAGAAACGGAACTAAATTTCACTACCTCAGGCTGTAGCACACAGAACCAGTATTTATTAAAGTCTGGTGAGTTTTAGGATGGGACTGCTGTGGATGTTCTCCAAGTTTAACAACTTCTCTTAAGCCATTGAGTTCTCATATGTGCTTAAAAGGCAGTTGGGCACCAAAACTATACAGGGCTTCAAGCAATGCTATGCTACACACATACCAGCATTTTAGTTATAAAAAAAAAGGCAGGTAGGTATGTTCTTATTGGACAACTTCTTCAGGTAGAGTTAGAGAGCATGAGCAAAGCAGATATCCACATAAAGCACTGACATAACTTTTATGTGCCATCCTAACATACCATGGGAAGAGTTCTTAATTGAAAGTAATAATAGGGTAGCCAGGAATGTACCAATTAAAATAACTTGGCTGTTTGTGCTAAATTCCAGATATTCCTAAGGTCTTAAGGAAATTTAACTGTCTTTACTTACTAGAATGCAATCAAAAACAAAGTACTTTTAGACTTAATTCTCTCAGAGGTGAAACAACTGCACAGACTACAGATTTTCTTATTGATGGATTATATGCACTAAGCAATATAGCAGTTTTGAAAAACAATTAAATTGATAGTTTTCATCCATCTTCTCAAGCCAGTTAGAAGCATTTTCTATTTTGTTTTGTTTATATATGTTAAAACTTCTACAGCATACATTTGTTAAGCTTTTAGATTTTCAAAGTATATTCTCTTTTTCCTATAAAAACAATATAATACCAGTTGCTCTAGTTGGCCTGAAGCTTATATAAGTAACCTCCTCAAACACAAAAATCAGGCTGATCAAGATATGCATGTTCTCAGTCTTGTTTTATGAAGTGGAGCCATACACCTGTAAGAAGACTGATGCATAAAGACTGCTCTCTCTTTTCCCCCTCCCCCCCAAATATTTGCATCAACTGGTAAAACTCTCACAGAAGCAAAACAATTAAAGAAGTACCAGAGACAGTAAGATGCAACAGAGAAGCCCCAGGTCCAGACCCAAATCTGTCCTTTGACAGGATCTCAGTCTCTGGCCTCCTGGAGAGCAGCAGCAGCAGAGCAGGACTATCAGGATACAGCCAGCCCTGACACACCACAGGGCTGCAGTAAGGATCTGCTGGTGTGAGCCCCAGCACAACCTCAACGGAGAACAAAGGTGTAGTTCATGCCTATTCCTTAAGGTTACTATGTCAGATAGAGAATTAAAGAAAAAAGAAAATTTAAAAAAAAGAAAAAAAAAAAGAAGAAATAAAAACTAGATAAAAGTTATTAAGTCATCCATCAGGATCCAAAAAGCAATTGTTGCTGAGTTGCATATTACGTATTTGCCAGTTGCTCACTGACCTGTTGGGAGTAAACTATTGACCTCGAGGCAGATTTTAGAGGGCCAAGTATGTACTTTGTTCTTAGCACTTACAGTAAAAAGGGTGAATTTTGAATGCATTTGCCTGTGCTTCCCTCCCCTCAGCAAAGACGAGGCTTCCTGGTCAGAACCACGCTGATCAGGGTGGGAGGTCAGTCACGCTGCAAATAAGAACTGACGTTTCAAAGCCGGAGCAAGATGTTTGTTTTTAAGGAAATGTACTCTAACAACAGATTTGCAGATCACAGTAAGGAAAGAACATGTTTCTCTTTTGCTTTTTTTTTTAACTGGTGAAGTTCTTGAGCTCCATGGTGGCTGACTAATGGCTGAAGGGGAATTTCATTACATTGAATTCAAAAATTGTCAGGAAACTTACAGGAAGGAATAAATATTCCCTTTATTAATTCCCTATATTAATATCTCCAAATAAGACTAATTTTTTATTCCACTCATGGTTATTGCTGAGTGTAAAATTCAAGAAGTCATACCTTTGCTGAGTTATAAAGAGAATAAAAAGAGTGTTTCAACCAGTCCTGTGCCATACAATTTTGAAGATGAGCTCTGATGCAAGGCTAGATGCTGCCTGGGCTGGGGAAAGAAAAATGTTTTCCTCTAATTTGCAAAGCAGCTGTAGAACTGTTGCACTGTTGTTGCAGGCAATGATCAATAAGTAAGAGAAGAGGACACCTAAAATTCCAGTATGTTTTTGGTCCATCTTCCTCACAGTCTTGAAAAGGAGAGCAATACAGTCTGATGCTTCAGGTCACAAAGGAATTGCTCAGAGGAGCTCTTGAAAAGAGCTAGATATTCCCATAACTCGAAAGTACAATTCTATATCCAAAGTAAAATCAAACTTACCCTTTGTTGAGTAAATTGGAAGGGCACAAATTACTTTTCTTCAAGTAAGCAGTCTGATGTCAAAAATAAGGGCTAGAAAAGATACAAACAAATGACATATACAGTGGGCACTACAGGAAGAGCAAAGTTCTAGCTGGCACCTACAACAGGATTCGTGCAAGAAATGAAAGAACTTATTGTACCACAGCATTGGTTCTCAGGCTGCAGCCTGCTCACTCTTGCGGCAAGGACATTGCTGCACAGCCTGCCCACCAAGGGGGAGGCTGCTTCCTACTGACACACTCCCACATCCACATGGAATCAGCAGAAGCTTTACTGACCAATTAAAACAAAACTTAACCATCATCTTTGGCAACTTTTGTTGCTAAGTCATGTCATTCTGTTATTGAAACCTACAGCATACAAATTCAATATAGAGAAAATAAAACACCATAGGTTTGATCCTCTTTCTTCTAGATTACCTGAAACAGAAAATGCAAAATTTCTGAGAAAGGAAATGCAGTGACTGAATCCGAAATGAAGCCTTACTTAATAGATTATTCAGTTACCTCGGGAGATACCTCTCAGGGCTGCGATTCTTCAACTTTTAAAGGCTCAGAACACAGAGAGTAGAAGTGAATGAGGCTATTATCAGTAAAATAACTAATATGTTATTTGACATTGATTCAGTAACAGTGCAAACCCAATCCTCTTCAACGGGGTCTCTGTTGAGAAAAATATGATTTACTCAAAAAAGAGAACTTGTGTCTTCACAGCTGCAAACCCACTTCCAACCACAAAGACAGTTCCTCATTTTCAGTTACCACAAGTGGTTTTGCAGTAAGCAGACTGGTGTTTTCTACAGGCCTAATCAGAAAGGGTATTGAGGGAAAGGCAGCTTGCTTCACTTTTTGTTCATTACCAGGCTGCCCTGTTGACATACCCCTCCTGTGTGGTCACAGTAATCATATGTTCTCTCTCCCAATCTCCCCCAGCCATGCTCTTGTGGTCACTGCAGCGAGCTTTGCACTTGTCCCAGATCGTTCCACTTGTCACTGCAAATAACATGAGATGGAAGAGACGGTAGGAATTTTTTTTTCCCATGGACAGGCACATTCTCTGTTACCCTTGCTTGTTCTCTCGTGTAATCAACTGTTTCTTCCTTTTACAGAAAATCAGAAAACCAAACCGTGACCTAAAACAAGGACTGTGACAAGATCAAGCCTTGGGAAATGCAGTGACGCTTAATCCTTGCATAACTAGTTTTTTTCACTTATATAATTCAGTCATTAATAAAATCTTTAAAATATGATTCATAGCACTGGAGAAATGAACTTTAGGTAGAAAGTTTTCCTCACATTCTCATTCCATTTTCAGTTGTAGAATGTTACTTCTGAAATTGTGTGAATATTTAAACTGTGAAACTCAAAGTACGAACTATTACAGTAGAGGTTCACATTCAAAGACTAAATTCAATTTTCAGTCAAAGGTAACTCTGACAAGGATAATAAAATCTATTTATTAACTAAGTATTTATAATGTAGATATTTAAAATCACAATACTTACTTATATCGATACACATTATGCAATTTCCAATGTATTTCGGTACCTTGGTGCTAAGAGCTGGTATCCTGAAATGGAAAAATATAAAAGAAGAGCAGCTTCCCAAGAAGCTCTTAGACATCAGCAATGGGTAATACAATTTGAATCCTAAGAAGCACAGTGAGAAATTCAGAGGACAGCTTCCAATAAACAGCAATTGCCCTAAGTCAGCAAGAACACTCCTACATCTTCAAAATACAGACAGTGCTTGGTGGCATTCCTTCAGAGAACTTTGCTTCAAATTGAATGTTTTATGCAGAAACAGCAGTTTTTGCTGAAATTATTGCAAACATATATCAAAGGCAAAAATCTATTTTTCAGTGGATCCCTTGGATGTATCGACAGATATTGGTATTTTCCCTTCCCTTTAGGACTTACTGCTTAACCATGATATGAAAACAGAAACAGCTTTTGAATAATTAATGAAACATAGGGACTGAAAATAGACCTCTTTTCTTCCCTTTTCAGCCTCCCCTTATTAAAAAAAGCAAAGAAAATCCTAACAATAGAGCCTGAAGATTAAAAGGCCCTTAAGAATAACTACCAGCCAGCTGGTCTGAAAAGAGCAGTATGAAGCAAAATGCATCACCTGTAACACCCAGGCAGTACGGCAAGATCTATACAGGAACAAACATCCGAAGTTTTTAGAGAGAAAAAATAATCAAGGAATACAAGTGAATAGAAGATGAGGACAGTACCAGCGTGTACCTTGAAGGTGTACTATATTTCCTGTTATTTACACCACCAGCAAGGGAGGCATATAAATTTCCTCAAAATGGCTTCAGCTATACAATAATTGTTTGGTTTATGAAATAAAAAAACCCCAAACAAACCTCAAAAAAAATAAAAGCCACAAAAAATCCCACAAAATACTGTCTTGTAAAGTGCTTCCAGTGTTTTATCTTTTTACATACATTTGCAATGAAAGAAACGCTGCCAATATTCTATAGCTTAAGTGCTTCCCGTTCCACTAAAATACACACATACTTACACAGAAAGAGTGTACCTTACAAAAAGTGTGTAAAACTGAAGAACCTTGGATTGCTGAGAAGTACTTTGGAAGTACTTGGTTCCTACTGGTTTTCCTTTACAGTAAGACTCAAGTCACTTCCAAGAGACCTGCAGATTGAGGAGTCCCGCAGATTAAGGATATGCCTGCATTTCAAACTATTTTTATAGTGTAAAATCAGAATTTTCTTCCATAGTCTCCCTTCCTTACACTACAGGACACAGTTACAAGCTCTTAAGTACAGGCAAAAGGGCCTGTAAGTGTAGAAGGGGCTGCCATCTTGTCCCCGCCTGATCTTTTGGAAGATACTAAGTCAGTACAGCATCACATAAACACTCGTGTTCCCAGGTTTTCCTCCTGCCTTTCCTGGTTCGTTTCCTCTTATACTTCTTCAGGTCTCCTCTACAACGTACAGTAAATTACAGTGGGGGACCTTCCACCTAACACCCCCACACAGACAATTAAATTATCAGAGGATGAGACACACTCTTTACCTAAAACCATAAAAAACTAGCAAGGCGTTCACTTTGATACCTGTTTTTCAATTTTGCACGTGAGAAACGTGAGCATTTATTTTGTGCAACTGAAAGCTGACTATAAGCAGCACCGCTTTGGGTCTTTAGGTTTTGAAACGTCTTCAACCTTCATCGCAGCTGGTTGCTTTCACATGGAGAGAAGCAGGGGGAAGAGAAATCTGGCTGACAAAGGCTGTTGATTGTATACGTGATTTCTCAGCAGCTAGCCCCTGGAGAGCGTGAAATACCGACTATTCACCTCCGGCTGGGGCAGGCAGCGTTTGGCCGGGGGAGGGTAACACCCCGCCCGGCCTCCCCGCTGGCTGCGCAGCGACACCTCAGCTGAGCAACCTGCGCGGGCAACAAGCTTCCTTTCTGCCACAAAACGAGAAAAGACTTTTGGGTTACAAATTGCACCGGGTTCCACTGACAGCTGAAGGGCTTCCAGCACACGCTGGCTCCCGCATCTCCGCGGGCGGTCCGGATACCCCGCGCTCAGGCGATGTTGTCGGGGCCCCCTTCGCGCTCCGGGCGATCCCCCACGGAGCCGGGCTCCCCACGACCTCAGCCCGGCGCCCCGGCAGTTCCCACGGCTCCGGCACAGCGGCCGCATTCCTACAGCGGCGACCGCTCCGCCTTTTCGTCATTTTCTTGTCTTTCTTCTTCTCCGTGGTCTAATAACCCTCCTCCTCCCCCTCCCGCCCCCGCCGGCCGCATGTGCCCGGCACCGCCCGGCCCAGCAGGTACCGAGGGGGCGGGCACGGAAGGCGACGCCCTCCCCTCTCCCCCGCACGGCGCATGGTCGCGGCGGCCGCGCGCTCGCCGGGCTCCCCCTTGGCTGCCGCGCGCTGTGGTCTCGCCCGCCCCCGCTGCCATGTTGGATCGCGCGGCCGCCGGGGCCGGGCCGGAGTTGGAAGTTTAGGGGCGGGAGCGATCGGGATCGGCCCCGGCGCGGAGCGGCTCCGGCGCGGCTGTACCGCTGCCCGGCACCCCCTTTCCCGGCCGCCCCCCTCCCCGGCACACCTCCCGCCGCCCCTCTTCCTCCTCCTCCCTG
>VZTT01059741.1:4590-14797 GCA_013400855.1 Buphagus erythrorhynchus | reverse complement strand
CCCGCTTCGCCTGCCGGCCCCCCCCCCCGCCCCCTTCCCCGCCGCTCCTCTTCTCCTTCCTCCTTGCCCGGCCCCGCCAGGGAGGCTCCGCGATGCGGCTGCTGTGAGGCCCCGGCGGCGGCGGCGGAGGAGGAAGGGGAGGAAGGGGCCGCGGGCGCCATCGGTCGCAGGGCGGCGAGGGCAGCGCCGGGCCGGCCCCGGCCATGAGCGGCGCCCCGCAGCAGCAGCCCCCACGGCGGGTCACCAACGTGGGCTCGCTGCTGCTCACCCCGCAGGAGAATGAGAGCCTCTTCGGCTTCCTCGGCAAGAAATGCGTGGTAAGTCCCGACCAGGGGGGCGAGGGGACTGGGACNTGTGCACAGCCGCCCCCTGGGGGCCGCCAGGGCGCGGCGGGTCGGGGCCCGGGGCGGGCGGGGGCGTGCGAGGACAGCCTGGC
Source organism: Buphagus erythrorhynchus (assembly GCA_013400855.1). Taxonomy (NCBI): domain Eukaryota; kingdom Metazoa; phylum Chordata; class Aves; order Passeriformes; family Sturnidae; genus Buphagus; species Buphagus erythrorhynchus. The sequence continues at coordinate 14,361 of VZTT01059741.1, read as the reverse complement.
CGGGCACTGGGAAGTTGAGGCTACGGAAGTTTCATCCTGCTCCACTGCCCCGTCCCGGTGTCGGGAGGGGGCCGGCCCTCGCAGGCCTCGCTGCCTGCCCGGCTCGCCCGCAGCGCAGGGCGGGGAGCGATGAACGGTGGCGGCAGCGGCCCCTCGGCCGGCCCGGTCCGGCGGGGCTGCTGGCCCTGAGCGCCGGGCCCGGCCTCGCTCCCTTCGAAGCCGGGCGGCTCCGAGTCCGCCTCGAGCACCGGTGTGGGCGCCGTCCTTGCGCGCCTCCTTGTCCATCGGCATATGGAGCTCCCGGGGGCCGGCGGGGCTCCCACTGCCCTGCAGCCGGCCCGTGCACTGCAGGGGAACCGGCCGCAAAGGAGCAGCCGCGGGGCTCGGGGGGTAAAAGTACCAGTGCTCGACGAGGCTGGGACGGCCCCAGGTGCACACCAGCGGTACAACAAAGCAGTGTTGGACGAAGTTGTAGGAAGGCTCGTATCAGTGCTAGGCCTGCCTTGGGTTTAGTCTGTACTTTTCTTAGCCTCAACTACAGGTTCGTGTACTGAAATATCACTCAAATGCTGTATATTTTCCGATTTCTGTATCGGTAAGTTCGGTTTCAGAATACCTTCTTGCATGTAATGTAAAACTACTTACCTGTATTAAAGAACTATTTGAAAGCTTCAGAAGATAACTACTTTAATTGGAAAAGAAGCTGCTTTTTTAAAAACCGTTTTTTTCAAAACAATGACTATTCTGGTGCTTTGTGTCCAGTACCTAAAATAGTGTTAGGCACTTGCTGTAAAGCTATGGAGGGTGTTTCATGAACATAAAATTGTGACTTAAAGCAGGATATCCGTGTAGTCATGCTGATTCCACATAACTCTCTGGACTTTGAAATGGTATTGTTGATCAAAATGACTGCTGCAAGGAAAACATAAGATGCAGCAACTGAACAGGAAGTAGAGAATATTTACATTGGGGTGGTTAGATAACATGCTGTCACAGTAACTAAGTTGTGTGTCAGAAGGTATGACCCTAAAGTATATGTTTTGGAAAGTATAGATTTGTAGAAATGCCTCAGTTAATTTCAGGCAACGTTTCATGTCCTCAGCTTCTTTGCTAAGAAAGAAAAAGAACTGGTATCAGCTTTTCTCTAAATATAAAAAAAGAGTGCATGAATTCGTGTGTAAATTGATTTCCAGTTTTTCCGTAATTTAATTTTTTTCTTGTCAGGTGAATGCACTTTTAATTTCTGTTATACTCAGCTGTGAAACTCACCTAGTTAAGGTCCCAACTTTTCTGCATAAATAGTTTGTTGAAAAGAGACTCGAGGTAAATATCATGACAGGATCTGGGTGTCATGGGATTTATGGCTTGCTTGAAGTGCTTCTGATTTACACTGAATGTTGGATGACTTTCCAGTTGAGGTTCTTATTAATGTGGTCTGTTGTTCCCCCGTCCCCCAGCCCTTTATGCTCTCTGAGTTAATCATTGGCTTATTTTAGTACAGTTGATGTTCTCTGCTCAATCTTGAGGACTTGAGTGTTGAAGGTCTAGAGGTATTTAACCAGACTTTTTTGGCTTACTGTGTGGTGTGAGTCAGAAATTCAGAAACAAGTGAACAGATTGAATATGCTGTCCCTTGGAGGGCATTGTCTTGAGCAGAGAAGTGGAATGAGTACCTGGAGATGGTAGCAGCCTCGGCTGTCTAGCTTGAAACCACAGTATCTCTTGGTATCTTGGTATTCTTGACCTCCTAGCTTGACTCAACATGCTATGCTGATAAATGCCTTTTTGCTGTAATGTTCATGATATTTGATCTCATAATATCCATGTTTGAATTATACATTAGTGAAATTTCAGACTGTAAGTGCTGTTTTTTAAGAAAGGAAAATTTTGTGAGTTGGAGCAAGCTAAATGCTTGCTCTTGCAATCACCTGAAATATCTGAGCTGCCTTGCTGCTGCAGGTGGTGTTTCTGTCACTCTGGAACATGGAGAGGCTACTGGATGTGATGTGTATCAGCCACATGGACATAATTTTAGGTTTTGTTTGACTAGATCTCGTGTTTAGATCACTACTGCAATGAACACCAGAGGAAAATTGAGACATTAAACTATGTTCCTAAGGTACTCTTTGTAGTAATAATTTATAGAGTTCTTAATGGATGCCATAGTGCTGCTATCAGGCCTGAAGGGCTTAGTTAAGGAAGCCTGTGGTGATCTGGAGCTGATTTATTTCAGTGTTTCCCTTGTTTCTGACTGGTAACAAGGCAGCTGTTTTGAAATAACATTGAGGATTCAACTATCTGATTTTTGTTCTGTGGAAAAGCAAAGGAATTTATCAAGTAGTATAACTTTGATTGAGTACTCACAGTCTGTGAACTCGGAAATGAACATAGTTCCAATAGCATCTTAAGTAATGATGCCTGATAGAAAAATTTCCTGTGAGTGGGGGAAATGGTGAAAAGCTGTCACTCTGTGTATTGCTGAGGCTGATACCATTTTGCAGACTACTACTGGTATTTTGAGAAGCTCGCTAGTAAGCAAGTGTAGATACAGAAGGTAATTGATTTTTTTTTTTCTATTCTTTTTTTTCCCCCCTCCACTTGCTGAGCTGTAAAATGTTTATCTGAATCTATAAGCAATTAAAATACCTTTGCCCATGACAGATCAGGCTTTCAAAACCAAGCCAGTGGCTAATAGTCAAAGCTGTAGCTATAGTTAACTTGGCTGAAATATGAATCCAGATGTAGAACTACTTACAGAATGTAACCAGCCTAAAGCCCTTTAGGACTTCCATTATTTAGGCATGTAACTAATTTTCATTGAGGTTTGTGACCTTTGTTATCTAGGTCAGGTATAAAATTTGCTATCTGTAAAAGGTTTGCAATAACTTTTTAATAATAATATAGAAATAAAATTTTATGTACATTTATACTAAGGGGAGCTATGAGATTAGGATGTGCACATTAATGATTTTTTTTGTGGTTATGCCCAGCTTAGAAGTTTTTACAGACGTTCTGGTTAGTTAAAAAGTCATTACTTTAAATAACGATGAGTTTTGTAAGAAAAAGTAAATGCTAGGTGTCCCTTTTATAATCTGTAATAAAGAAGTTTTATAATTTGCATGATTAATATTGGTCAGAGATGTCAGTAATGAAAAACTGGTTTATTCTGTAGAAATAATTTTTGAGAGGCCTAAGGAAACAAAGAAAAAAGAGAAGTATGTACTTGGTAGCATTAGAAGTAGGTAACATGGATTATGGATATTTTATGCTGCTGAGAAGTGGGACTCAACACTTGGATAAGTGTAATGAATAAGGCTAGGAATATGTTGTTCTCTGTAAGATCCTGCCATGGTTCATATGGTAAACAGGAACTGGTGAAGGATGCAGAAAGAGAAGTGACACAGCAGTAAGCCAGCTAAGACAACTGTTTTGGCTGCTTTTAAAAGTGCATGTGACCAGAATAAGTTTGTATATCAGAGCCAAAGAACAAATTGCAGTAATAGTTGAGATAAAAAAAAACTTGAATGGCAGTTATAGCTCTTAATTGATAAGAATTAAATGTTTTATCAGGAAGGGGGTTGTAAGATTACGTGTGTTTATAAGACTTGAAGGTAGACTACAGATCTAAGTAATGGGTAACTTCACGTGTCTGAGAAGTGTTGGAACTCCTCAGTTTGAGTTTAGGCTGCAGTCTGTACACCCAAAAAACATCGACATTGCAGTTTAAAAAGAACTTATCCCCTGTACAAGTCAGGAGAACTGAGTCATTAATTCAGTGATAATTCTCTTATCTTTGCATTTGTTTTTAAATGAGATGTGGAGGGAGAAGATAAAGTTTAAAGGATGGGGTTTTGTGGAACAGAAGAGTATTGAGAATTACACCTGGATTTCTTTTGAGATTTGCTCTGTTCTACAAAAGATGTAGCATCTTTAGACACCTCACTAGTATCCACTAGAGTGAGTTCCCTGGTCAACTTCTCAGTGATAGCCTTCCATTCTAGAGGGAATGACAGTGGGGTTTTGACAGTTCCTTTGAACCAAACCTGTGCCTACAAAACTGATTTTCACAGTAATGGATATCAGACTCTGTAGAGCAAGTGGTACAACCATTGACCTTATCATAGTGTGTTTCTCATACTCATTCTCCTCACAGCTTGCTGTTAATGTCTTTACAGCGTATTTCACTGCCTTAGCTTATTTACCCATGGATGAGAAATGTTTTGAGACCACTTGGGAACAGTCTAGAAGGCACTGCATCTCATAGCTGTATGTATTTGAGACAAAGCGTCATTCACAAACTGTGGGATATGGTTAAGGAGTAAAAGACAGAAATTTAGGTGTTAAAATCCCATAAGTGTCCATAAACCTCATTGTCAGTTATCTAAATCTCCTATTCAACTGACTTTAAGATTGAAGCTCAGCTAACAGAAGTTTTTATCTTTGCTTCAGTGACCATAGTGGTTACATCTCTCCTGGTCGTTTTTGTACCTTATGTGCTAGACAAATTGTGTCTTGATACAAGGAGTGAGTCCAGCTGCAAGTTTCAGTCACTGTGTCTCTGTTATGAAGCATTACGTATTGCTGAGTGAAGGGTGATCTACTAAGATAGACCTGGAACCTGCACCTTGCTCTGTTAAGGCTCTTTAGCATTATTACATTCTCTTCTGAGCATCTTTGTTGATATATTTTATCTGTTTTGAAGGCAGTCGAGTGCCGAAAGTCTCTCAGCATCTCTGTGGTTAATCAGATGGTCAAATATGTCACTCATGCTACTGATAAGTGCTCTGGAATCCTATGGTATACATACACAACAGGATGAAAACAATTTGTAGTCACAAGATGTTGTGTTGTAATTTACTGGTTTTTCACAGCTAGGAGTCATATTAAGGAATTTAGAAGAGGGCAAAGTTTTAATGTAGAATTCAGATGAACAGTCAAGTTTTGACTGCAAGTTTTTCACCAAGACGTCCAGATAGTCCTTGCTTAGGAGACCCAAGGAAGAGCTAGGTTCTTGTTAGAAGATAAGGATTGAGTTTGCTATTTCATGTGAATTTGTAAATGTAAAGAGTACTTTGTTCTTCCTTTAATGGAAAAATTGATGAGATTTCTTGGCTTTATCTGCTTGTAAATATTGTTTTGAATTTATCGTGAGAATGTTTTTCTCTGGTTATTTCTTCTGGGGCTCTGAAAGATTTAGTACTAGCTGAATTTGTCGCAAGTGAAGAGTGTAAGATCCATCTTGTAAGAACCATGCAGTTTTGGGCTAAAAACATTTTAATGGGGAATACTCTAATTTTAGATCTTAAATTTCTTTTTTTGAAAAAGTTGTGGTACTTCTGCCTGAAAAATCTCAGTTTTTCTTTAGAACTTCCTATGACCCTTATTGCTCTACTTTTAATAGTGCCAGCATTAAGAACTCCTCTACTGCTTTTATTGATAGTTGGCTGCAGGTGCCAGCAATTGCCACTGGCAGCTTCTAGCTTAGTGCTGGAATGGGTGGAGTGAAGCATTGGGGATATTTGTATGTGATGAATGAGTGCCACCTAGGAACTTTGTAGTTCATTAACCAACGTGGAAAAAGGCCCAATCCTGTCATTGATCTTTTATAGGCAGAACTGTCTGCAGAGTAGATGGGGTTTGTGGAGCTCTAAATGCTCTGTTTGCTGAGAAAATTTGCTGTTGACTTGAAGCTGTGTGGTAAGATTTATAGTGTCCTCTCCTCCAGTGAGCGTGTTTTGTAGGCTAGTCTCTTGAGGAATCTTTGTAGTACAGAAATAAAACTTAGTGTACAGGAGACTTATGGTTTCATTACTTAATACCTAGATAATAAATACCGGAAGTAATGAAAATGTGTCACAGGCACTAGACAGAGTTCCTTATTGGTTGCTTAGGGTACAGTTTCCTGAAGAAAGGCTGACATTGTGTTACCTAGCACGGAGAGTTATTTTTTTTCCTCTGTTGGCTAGTTTGTTTTCCTTGTAACAGTAAATCTTGCAGAGTAGATTTAGTGGAACTAGAAGTGTATCTTCATGGGTGGTTTTAAACAGCCCACTCTACTGGTACATGACTCAGATGCTGTGCAAGATAGTTTAGATTCTCTGGGTATTTGCTTGGGTACACTGCCACACTATCTTTTGTGGCTTCCAGACATGATGTTGATGCCTGGATATCCAATAAAATGGGAACAGTAGATGTGCAGTTTCCTTCAGGGGCAATTGTAGTTAAATTTGAAGATCCTGAATTGTGATCATCACATGGCAAGAGCAGTGTTTTAGAAGGTCCAAATAGAAAAAGAAAAGATGCAATTCAAACAATCATAGGGACACTTTCTTAGAAAGCTGCTCACTTGCTTAATTCTTAAAATTTAGTAGTGTTTTCTCAGACATTTCTGAGTTAAAGGTAGACAGTTTTACTGACACCTCTTTGTGCATTAAATGACACTTTAGGCATCTCAAATTAGAATGTCTGTGTTAAGAATATATGATTCTGGAGTAAGTTCATTAAATGAATTACTCAATCCCTGTAGACATAATGTTCTGTGGAGATGATCATTGCTGGCAAGGAAACTGTTGCTGCAGAGCTCAATGACACATTTGCAGATTGCTTCTCACTTTAGGCGCTTGCTTTCATACATGCATCCCCACCTTGGTGAGGCTGTTTTCCCTCTACTGTTTATTTAGCTGTCCTTAAAATCCTCACTCTTAAGGCAGCATTTTCTTTTCTTTGTAGGTTTTCTGAGAAATAGTCTTAATACATTTTTCAGTGTTAATACATTTCCAGTGTGTCTAGGTTAAAGCTGAAAGATCACATTAAGGTTGCGTTTCTATTTCTGTAAGACAGTTTCACACACCATTTTCCCCTGTAGAGCTTTGTGTAGTTCAGAATTTCCCTACATTCATCTCCTTTCCCTGCAATGCAAATGTGTTATTTTGCCTTTATCTCTCCTTGTTCATTAGCCACTATGCAGCATCAGGGTGTGTATTTAGTGAGCACAGATATGTTCCCGTATAAGCATATTTTGCACATGAAGGTACTGTGCCTGCAATTTGAGAAACACCAACATAGCAAAAGAAAGTGTGACTTTTGCCTTTTTGAACAGAAAACTGTTTTTCATTATTTGAATTCTCAATCATGCAAAGATAGCTCTTGCCTCTGAGATTGCAGATCCTTTCTAAAAACACATTGCTTCAAGTATTACTGATGATAATGGTTTCCCAAAAGTTAGCCAGCACTTGCTGAGATTAAGTAACAAGCCATAGTACTTCTCTTGCTGCCTAGGCTGAAGAACAAGAATTTGAAAGTGGGAATTTGGCAGTAAATTTTAGATGTTTTCTCCCCTCTCAAGGTCACAGCCAATTTACCTGTGTGTGATTTGTGGATAAGAAATTAGTATTAATTTGTTGTATTAATATTTTTCTGTGTTGGGGATAAAGAAAAGTGAGAGATTTTTTTATAACCTCCTTAGTACATTTTGTAACAGAAGCAGTAATTTATTGACTTCAAAAGAATTTTCTATTTTAGGAATCAATTTAACCACTATTTCTTTTGTAAGCCCCATCCTGCTGATGTACCTTGAAGTCCTGCATAGTGACCTCTGTCCTCCAAATCTCGTGTGTCTGCATCGTCATGTTCTTCTGTACTCTCTTAACACACATGCTCTTTTTATGTTTTTAGTAAGTTTTCTGTCCTGTCCCAGTAACAGGGTTTCCTCCTTTCCTGTTTTCCTCTTGCACCTCAAGTGTTTCCAGAATCTTCCTTTCTCCCTTCAGCTCCTGCATCCATAATCTGTGCAAAGATCTCCAGGTAGGACTGACTCTCTTCCTCACCATTCTCTCCTCCACTCCCTTATTCTCCCTCCTCACTTCCTCAAATGCTTTGTTTTTGAGGCTGAACAGAGGAGGATCTGATTGGTGTCTCATCAGATGTGTAGTCCTACCCATACGCAGTGCTGGGATAGACATGGCATGTATTGTAGCTCAGCAAAGCACTGCACAAGGAAAGCCATGAGGAGAGGAGGCCGTGTCCATGCCAGGCAGCTGTTTGCTGATGCAGACGTGGAGTGCACTTGAGCCTGAGACCTGGCCATTGCACATTTCTTACCTGTATTGTCTTCACTGGCCAAAGTCATTGTTAATGTTGTTCTAGGGAAGAGAACTTTTAGTGGATATGAGGAGGGTACACTAAAACAAGAGCATGGTATTCCTCAGGCTTTTTGCACTGCTCCACCCTTCACTGCTGCTTCTCCAGGCAGGACCGGACTCTCCAGTTTGTAAGCTGCTATATTAAGAAACTGTATACTGGAAGATACAGCTTCAGCAACTCGACAGGCTCAGATTTGAAACCACAGAATTGCTTAGTCCTGCTTCGACTGAACTGTAAGTTATTTCCTGCTCCTCTAACCATGTGACAGCTCTCTCTGAGCATAGCTAAGATGTGGTCATTCTTTCTAAGTAGACATTTTTGCCCTTTACTCCCCCTCAGTCAGCCAAAGCAAACAGAAACATCACTTGGCTTATGGCACTAAATATACACAAAGGCATCCAAATAAGCTTCTCTCTGTAAAACTGTGCTTGATTTTTGTGGTTAACTGAAAAGAGGAAGAAAACTATGAACATCCTGTAGTGGTGTGTGTTCTGTGCAATACCACAGGCAAAAACTTCCCCTTGCATTTGCAGAGAAGGAAGCAGTAGTGTCTAACAAATTAAATGCAGGGCTATGTTTTTCTTTATTTGCTTTAGGTTTTAGTTAAGAGTATCTCAGGTATGAAATTCATTTTATAACTGGACTTGCATTTATTAGCATTTATATTTTTAGCAACCATGATAATTAACAGTTCTAAAAAATTCAGGGTTTGAGCCTAATTTTGTACGATGTTATGTGAACCAATCTTTTTTAGCCATACAATAGGTGTTGTAATTTTGACCTTTCTTAAACAATGTTGGTCTCTTTGTGTTACACTGTACTGTTAGCACTGTGCTCAGTTTGTCTAGCTGGAACTTTAAAACCTTGTATAGCTCTAAATTTAAAGTGTGATTGCAACAGAAAATCCTGGTTGCGCTTGATTTCTAGAACTCAGTAGCAATTCAATACACCACTTCTTTATTTTAAAAAATAGTTTTGTCTTTGAGAGATTTGTCCATATCATATTTAGGTGCCATTATTTCTGTGCCTGAGAAACTGATAATACAACTGTTGTCCCTGTCAGGGCATGCACTTCTTTGCCTTAGTTCAAGCATCTAGATGCAACATACCTATAGTTGTGTTACAGTTTTGTTTGATAGGATGCATGGAGATAGATTTGGTGCTAAATGTTTTGCTGGGATATGTAGATCTCACTTCATGTCATGGTTTTAACTTCATCTTTTTGTGTCATTTAGGAGGTCTTGCTTTGAATGCTTCAGTTCATCATTAAGGCTTTTCCTTAACAGCCTCTGAACAACTCTGGTCTTTTCTGCCTGTAAATGATAAATCCTGTTTCTCTGTCCTCTTTTAATATTTTTTATGAAATTTGGTTATCAAAAATATAAGTCTTAATGCTGCTGCTCTAGGCTTCACACTGTGTTACCAAGGAGTCCAGCTCTCACACTGGCCATACCTGTCTGGACCATACCTTTATGTTGCTGATAACATTTAAGCTTGGTGGCAGAAGGATGCATCTTGTCTTTTTTCTCACCTCTGGTCTGTCAGCCAGCTAACATACTGGTGGCTAACAAACCTAAGTGGGGCAGTAGCATGAACTCAGCACTATTCCATGACTATCCATGTCGTTCG
>VZTT01059740.1:5246-26752 GCA_013400855.1 Buphagus erythrorhynchus | reverse complement strand
ACCACGCTCCCCCTGAGGACTCCCAAGGGACTTCCCCAAAAAACCCACACTCAAAAAAGAAAAAAAAAAAAAAACAAAACCAGAAAAATGGAGACAGGCTGGTATTTCTAATCCAAAGGTTCTTGTCTTTATTCAAACCAGGGCTCAGCACTGCTCAGTGCCAAACGCACCAAAACCTTTTTGCCTGAGGGAAATGCACATCTCGCCGAGGCCTCCGGAGCCCCGCGGCAGCGCCAGGGGAGGGCAGCGTGGAGCCCGGAGCCAGCGCTCCCCGCCTGCCTCTGTGCGCCGGCAGCTCCTGCCCTGGCCCAGCTCCGCCCCCCAGAACAAACAGCAAAATACACTCAGCAGGTTTCTGTCAACTCCCAGAGTTTCGGAACCCTCCGCCCCAGCGCTGCCGTGGGGAGGGAGGGAGGGGCTGCAGCTCTTCCCCCGCCTCCGACAGCGCTCACGGAAACCCTGTTTTAAATTAAAAAATAAGCCAGCATACATAGTAGAAAATTTCTCTTAAAAATTTCACAATCTGTAAATGTATATATTTTTTTTTCTTTTAAACATAAAAGTTTACAATATACGGTAAAACAAAGGCTCAGGAAAAATAATTTCAAAAAAAAGAAACCTGAAGTTTTGAATTAAAGCTGAAGACATTTTTAAAACCCTGTAATTTGAACCAGTGACATTTTCTTTATTTGTGCTGATGGGTTAGAGAAAGGAAAAAATCTTTAAAAACTGCAGTCCAAACACCCACAGCTCTGCCTTCAGAAGCCATCTTGCCCCCAACCCCTCCCCCCGAAAAAAATTGTTGTTAGGTTTTTTTTGTTTGTTTTTTTTTTTTTTTTGTTTTTTCTTCCATCAAGTAATGTGATTGTCACAAGTTCAGAAGTCTGGGATGCCGGGGTTCAGCTGGGCCCAGAGATCCCTGTGGACAGCACTCCCTGATTGCCAGCCCAGGCTAGCGCCGGTAGGGATGGAATCCTTGCACGTTGTGGTTCTGTCCCCGGCCGAAGCCGCTGCCCCCGGCGGGGGGGCCGCTGGATGGCGGCACCGAGGGGCCTCCGTAGGGAGGGGGCTGCTGGCTGGGGTCAGAGAAACCTTGGCCAAACCCGCTTAAGTCTTGTCCATACCCTGGGGAGGAGGGAAAGGCACAGGATGAGCTTCCAGGAGCAGTCACGGGTGTGAATCCCACACCTGACACCGCCTTTCCTACACCGGAACAACCGCGGGGAGGAGCAGCAGCTCTGGGGTCCTGCAGGCATTTTCCTTCCTCACGGAGGAAAAAAGCAGAAGGGAAAAGGTGTGCAGGAAGGGGGAGCTGTGTTTGGGGTAATCCCAGCCAGGCTGGCAGTTCAACCATCTGCTCACAGCTTTGGGGTGCTTGGGAGCAGTTTGATTTTGGGGTGGGTTTGTTTTATTGGCTAAAAGCTGTCAGATCCAGCACAGGTGAGAGATGGAATCAGGAAGTTTTCCCTGAAATCTCCCAGATGGAGGGTGCAGTTATCAGATTTTGGCTTTGCACACTCAAAAACCTTCTTGCACTGACTAGATAATCCTAAAATTCCCTTTTAAAACACACAAATATTTGGAATCTGCACCACAGGCCACTCTGGAGCGAGCAGAATTTAGGGACAGGGAGAAAAAACAGGGGCTTTCTTTCCAAGACTAAAGACTGGCTGGAATTCCTGTTACCAACACAAAATTTACAACTAGATGCAAATTAAGACGACTGAGAAATTGAGAAATTTAATTCAAATTCCCATAATTAAATATGACTCTTAATCCTGGCATCAGTGCCAGCCCCTGCTCTGAAAGATGCTATTAAGGCTCCTAATTACCAAGAGTATTTCTGCAGTGCTGCCTCTCTCTGTGCAGGCTTAGAGCAGGTTTAACTCTCTTAATCCCAAACAAAGTCTCTTAGCACGTCTTCAGCAGTTCAATTTCAAGCTCTGCCTGTCCCTCAGGACTTGCTGGCACTAATGAGCACTAAAACACAGCGAGCTCAGGCTCTGGGAGCTCCAAATGCTCCTCCTGGCATTTGTTCAGACACAGATAAGCAGGCTCCCAAAACTACAAGGGGATTGTTTGCCAAGGGGTGAGGCTGGGAGTGGAAAAACACAACCCTGGAGTTGCTCTCCCTGCACAGTGGTGCAAGGCACAGCTCAGCACAGGTTTCTGATGAAGGAAATGCACAGCACACATCTGCACAGCCCCTCAGGACTCAGTGCCTTCCCTGCTGCCATCCCTGGGTCTGCTGCAGCCCCTCTGCTCCCCTGGGCTGTGCCAATTGTGTGGTCTGAGTGTTTGGCTCTGAACCTGAGCCTGGATTCATGTCCAGGATAAAGCCTGGAGCAGGCACAGCTCACTGTGGGGTTTCACCCAGCTCAAAGAGCTGCACTGCCCTGACAAAAACCCCAGTATCTGAGCCCCAGCCCTGCCTCTCACCCTTCTCCAACAGCCCCAGCAAGGAAAACCAGGGAATTTTTGCAGGACCTGCCTGAGGCTCCGCCTCCTCTCTGCTCAGCCTGACCTTGGGAGTGCAGACAAAGCTTTGGGGTGTGGCCTGAAGGGGCTGGAGCAGATAAACCCATCCCAGTGAGAACTGAGGGGACTGCAAGGACGAGCCTCAAGAGCGCCCTGCACGGAGATAATGAATTTTTAATTATTTTAAATTAATGTAATTCATTAATTTGATTTTGCAGGGTGAGTGTTAGTGCTGACACTCATCCCAGCGCACCCACTGAAGGATTTAGGATGCTGCCCAGGATAAACCTGACAGTGCCTTACACTCATTAGGGAACTCTTATGGTTCTTTATAGCCCACGAGCTTCACAAATTTATGTAAATATATGCAAATTAGGGACACTTTCAGGGATGGGGCAGTCACAGCTTCTCTGGGAGATTTGTGCCAGGGTCTCAACACCTTCACAGTGAAGAAGTTTTTCCTAATATCCAGTCTAAAACTATTCTTTTCCAGATTGAAGCCATTCCCTGTCACTACAGCTCCAGATGAAGATTCCTTCCCCATCAGATCCTTCCTAAACTTCCAACACCTCACAAACTCTGGCTCCTCACTGACTGTAACTGGCTGTGCAGGGATTTGTGCTTTATTTAGAAGAGTCCAACCCACTCCAAAAAGTCTGCAAAAGAGCCAAATGCTGGCAGAACAAGAAAAACTTCCTCGAGTCACAAGGGCAAAACTATCCATGGAATCAACTGTGTTTGTAAGAAACAAATGAAAAACCATTTCAAACTCATCAACATGAGAATATGCTGCTTCACAAACATATCTCAAAGGCTCATCTTCCTGCAGAGGCTGCTTTACATTGCTGGAATTTTGGGTATTATCTATATAAATAAATTTTGTGAAGTTTTCATCTCATAGCATTTTCTGCAGGAACCTGAGGCAGCACTACCACATGAAGAACACGTTCCAGCAGGGAACAGCCTGAATCCACAGGGCTGCTGCATGAAAAATTTCCTTCACAAGTGAAAACTGACCAATTACAGTCCCTTAAAAACAACATTAGTACAGAGCACTTTAGAGAGATCTCTGTAGAGATATTTGGAGAGCACTGCTGAAAAACAGGGCTGAGAAGAACAAGATGAGAATGAGAATTCCCTCTGAGCTCCCTCAGGGAGCAGCAGCAGAAATTTTACTCTGGAGCACAGGCACTTGTCTAGCAATTTTAAAAAGAATTTGTTTTTTGTAGCATTGCCTGCCTGGTTTAAAACTTGTTAGCTCAATGCCTTCTACCTCAAAGTTACCTACAGAGCACAACAAAGCTTTGCACAGAACTGCATCTCCAGAGAGATGGGGAAGGGATGGGGAAAGGGAGGAAAAGGCACCAGTTTGGATCCTTACACATGCACTGCCTGTCTCTCCAAACATGCTGCTCTTGCTCTTCAAGCCTGCTCTCCAAGGTTTGGAGACACAAAAAAAAAACTTCACTACAAGCTCTGTGAAGCTCTTGGAGTGGGAAGTTTTAGCTACAGGTTTGGGGAGAGTGAAAACCAGGAATTCATCGTGGCAGTGCATGAATCCCTGAAGGTTATTTTATAGCACAAAAGCAACACTTTAGAGCTAAGAAAACTCCCTCTGGCTAGAATATTGCATGATTTAAGGATGGCTTGAGCTGGTGGGAGCATTCCCACCTCAGGAAGTGCCTGCAGCAAACTGTGTCCAACACTCTGTAGCCAGGACTAAAGGGAGAGGGGATAAATTGCAGCAGTTACTCACCAAACTGACTGTAAGGGAATTCTGGCTGAGCAGTCGGGGGTTTGCTCATGTCCTGAGTTGCCTGAGATGGTGGTGGTGGAGGAGGAAAAGCGAGTGGTGCTGCCCCTGGAGTGGCAGGTGGAGGGGGGACTCCAGGAGGGGCAAACTGGTCAGGTGGAGGAGGTGGAGCACCATAACTAAAACCTGCAAGGACACAACAGGTGAACATCAACCTCCTGCTTGGCTTTAGAGGTGATTTCAAACCATTTCAAACCAACATTTCTAAGGCTGTGAAACCCCAGGGGTTTGTGAGCAGTGGCTGCACAGATTCACCTTGACACGTTGGTCACCCCCATGGCTCAAAGATCTCAGCAACTCACCTTGCACAGGTGGGAGAAATGTCCCCCCCAAAGGCAGAGGCTGCAGCAGCCAGCACACAGAAAGGGATAAAGCACAACTGGGGACCAAACTCTGTGCTCACAGACATGAGAAATGAGGAGGAACCACACTATCCAAGATTTTGGGAGGAAAAAGTATCTCAAGATAACTGGGGTGCTATTTTCCACCTTCTTCTTTAAACCAGGTTTGTGACAGACTTTTAAAAAGGTGGCCTGAGAGGTGGGTGCTAAAATCTATTTGCATTTCCAGCCCCAGTTATGACCTTAATTCTTTAAGCTCCTCCAAAAAACCCTGCCTGTGTTTGGCCCAGGTCACCAGCAGCGAGCTCTAAATTTTCTCTCAGATGTCCTAACCAAGCTGCACAATGTATCTGAATTTATTTAACAATACAGATTTAAACTAGAGAACAGAAATGATTACTGCATCCAAGAATAAAATAATCTAAGAAAAAAATAATTCTATAGTTAATTATAGCCCTGAATATATAATCTGGGAAAAATAATTAAGGATAGGGAGAAACACAGGGCGGAATCTAAGGCCAGCAAACAATGAGGAAAAGCTGAATTTGGAGCTGGATGTGCTCCAGCTCCTGGGGGTCACTTACTAAATGGTGGAGGGGTGCCATAACCCTGTGGAAATCCTTGTGGAGGCGGGAATCCCCCGGGAGGTGTGGAGACAATGTATGAGGTAAATGGTGGTGGTGGGGGAGGAGCTCCTCTGCCCGGAGGAGGGGGTCCATATCCACCTGCAAAAGGAAGAGAAACCCAAAAATTGAACCAGATGAATACCAAGGAGCTGCTGCTGGAGTCAGCTTCCTCTAGATGGGGTAAGGCTGTTGGGTGGATTTCAAATGCAGGTTCAGCCTTTTATGAATCCTCACTTTGGGAAATATTTGTCCTCCAAGTATCCCCACTGTAAATAATTGGAGTTTAGCATGTAATCCCTTGATAATAAATTAATGTGGCTGGAACAGCAGGATGTGTGTCAGCTCCCGTTACTGAGCTGCTAAGAATCCACTGTCTTCCCCTTCGTTCTTCCAGGACAAATTCAATCAAGCTTTTAAATGTAGGTTAAACCCTACAGAAATCCACAAATCACAGTGATTGCTCAAAGAAGCTGCACCCGTGCTCGGGAGGATTTTTTCCTTTCAGAATTGGTCCCATATAATGTACTTACCAATTGCCTGTCCAGCTGGCACCCACATCCCTACAACAGAACCAAAAAAGAGTTTCAGACATCAGCGAAGCTGCGCACTCTGGAGCAGGGATGATGCAAGAAGAAGGATTTGGCTCTGGGATAGACTGGGTATCCTCCCCATGTCCCTTACAGAGCTATTTTTATGGCCCAAGAAACATTATGGGACTATTTCTGAATGTGCAATTCTGGAAAGACTCTGAATCATTCAGCAAATGACATTCAGAAAAGACAGCAGTTCCCAAACCCAAATCAGATTGAGCATCTGAGAGCTGCCACATACCAAGTGCAAGAAACTACAGAGAACAAAACCCCAGAGAACCCCAGCAGACAACACATCCAAGGGATTCTTAATTTACTACCAGGTTTATCCAAGTTATTCTTGCAGTTTTTGAAGCATAAAAAAGCCTTTCCCATCCCTCGTGCAGTGCTGAGATTGAAGGATAAATGTACTCATGTCTGACATGAATCTTTCCAGGAGATCAGATATCATTTTCCCTACTAATCACTGCATGGGAAATAATGGGAGTTTCTCAGTTTGCAGATTAGCACATCTGTGCACAATGTCAACCCTCAGCTGCAGCTTTCAAGTTGATCAGCACCGTGGGGAAATGAGCAATCCCTGTGCTGCACTTGCATCCATCAGAGCAGGGATGGAGCAGCCACGCTCCCTGCAGCCCCCCAGGTGAACATTTCTCATCTCTCAGAGCAAGCAAGTCACAGCAACTCAATTATCCCTCTGCATTTCTCCCGAAGTTATCAAAATTGTCTTTAGATGAACTCAGCATGTTTATCCTGCCTCTGGAATCTCAGGGGGGTTGCAGCCATCAAACCCAGGCTGCTCTTGAGCCCCTCAGGGCTCCTGGTGTGCTCTGAGTGCTCCCTGCACCAGAGCTGCCTGGTGCTTTCCCAACCTACATTAAGCAATAAAATTCAAAGACAAGGCCATCCATTTCCCCCTCATCCCTTTCAGATTTTCCTGATAACTTCCTTTGAAACTGCCTCATCCTTGAAAAGCCGTATTTCAACCAAATTTATCATTGGGGTTTTGTGCAGAACTCACTCCACAGCTGGAATCCCACCTGGAGCCTTCCCAAAACCTTCCCTGAGCTCCCCCAAACCATGGGAATTCCATGTGGGGAGAGGCAGCTCCAAAGTGAACAGGTGAAACACACCTGGGACCACGTGCCACACCTGGCACTCCCTTCTGCCAACCAAACAGATTTTTGGGAAAAGCAGTGAAAAAACTTCAGGAAAGACTGGAGAGGGTGGAAATTGAGTCCTGCTCTCAGGGAGATAAACCTGGGAACACCATGTAGGCCAGAAAAGCAGCGAGCTGGAAAGGCCAGGCAGGGGATGGCACACTGGGCAGGGTGGGCAGTACCTTGGGGGCCGTACCCCTGCTGCCAGGTCGGAGGGGGCTGCCCTGCCCAGCCGTTGGCAGCACTTGGCATGATCCTGCTTCCCCACTGGCTGGGCCCTGGTGGCCCTGGAGTTTGGCTCTTGCTGTCCCGAGGCTCAGCACGTTTCACCTCCACCTAAACAAACAGAGGCAGAGCTCAGCGGGGCTGGGGGGGCCCCGCGCCCCCCGGCCCCTCACACACACCCGCAGTTACACTTAGACTACACTTAGCATCTTATGACTTATGTCTAAGTACTTAATTATTAAAACTTAAGGCCAGTAATTTACAATGTTTCTCAGGTACAGTGTAGGTGATTGGTAAGGAATTACAAGTCCTACTGTTGAGGGATTGCAAGAAAAGCATCCTACAAATCGCTTCGGTCTCGTTGGCTTGAATCTTAAAACAGCAGTACCCTCTTACAGCAGCTCTGCACTTAAAACAGCTCAATCCTGGACATTCATGACAGACTGATTTCGAGTTCAAGGCAGGAGATATGAAGATGATGCTTTCAGTTAAAAAAACCATAATTTTGAGTGAAGAGGCTGCTCTGAAAAAGGGTACTAATGCTTTAACCAAACATGTTTGGGGTCCATTTGGAAGTGACAGTTTAACCCACCCAAACTAACTGCAATTTCAGCTCTGCTCATACCTGAGAAACACACATTTTTTGGTTGTTTTTTTTTTGTATTGTTGTCTTTTTTTTTTTTAAACTTAAGATTTTATTTAAATGTCTAATGGAAGATAAAGACTTACCTTCCCCAGGCTAACGCTTAAAGAATCTCAGTTAACTCAAACAATGTCAGAGGGAATGGATGTGATAAGAGAATCTTACATTACATCTAACAAAAAAGTAAACAAACATGCAAGTAATAAAAATGGACAGTTGAGTCAATAAGAAGCAAATCTTCATACTGTGTTAAGTCAGTAACAAAACCCCTCCTGTTTTAAAAATTAGTAACCACAGTGCTTAACTTATTTCATTCCAAGATAAAATGTCCTAGTGTTCCCAGCCATGGAATAAGTGCGTTTGACCTACTTAAAATAAGCTGCACATTCAATATAAACCTCTCAAAAAAAAAAAAAAAAAATCCAGTTCTGATTTAATGAAACCCTCTCAGCACTCGCTGAATTCGAGGCTTTTTTTTTTTCTCATTTCATGATTAATTTTAATGGGTGCCAGAGTACAAAGAAAATAAATCTCAATCATCAATGGGACTGAGTAGTACGGAAAATAAAGTATTCAGAATTCTTCCTGCCATGTCTTAAAAGCCATTCATGTTGGAGAACAAACAGGAAACAGGCACAAGGCAAGGACAAAGCCCCCCACACCCCCCTGCCAATGCCCCAAGGACATGAGACATGACAGTAACCAAATCTCTGTCAGCTCAAGGCCCTTCCAGAGAGGAACCAAGGGAATTTTTCAAAGGACTCAAATTAATGAGTCTTAACACATTTGCCTTGAGGGAATTCGGTTATTGCTTACAAAAGCAGAGGCCTTCTTGCAATTTTAATTCTTCCCCCTCCTTTCAACAACATATGGATTCATTTCAGCAATACCTTTTTAATTACCAAAAAAGACAGAGATACCATTTTTAAAGCAGGCATGATTAGGCAGTGAAGGAGAGAGCAGGGGATCTGGAGCTCATTAATCCTTGTGGAAGAATCCCATTAATTTTTCAGTGCACACTTGGAAGCGGGGAACTGCCAAAGTGAGGACTGAAAATTCCCTGTGCAATTGGGAGGTTCCAATTCCACACCTGCCTAGAGCTCAGGTTACCCCAAGAACTGAGGCAGCTCTATTACTCTGAGCTAAAAATCCCTGAATCCTGCCTTTTTTTTTTTTTTGTCACTGAGAAAGGGGAGAAGCAAAAATCAATTAT
Organism: Buphagus erythrorhynchus; assembly: GCA_013400855.1. Lineage (NCBI taxonomy): Eukaryota > Metazoa > Chordata > Aves > Passeriformes > Sturnidae > Buphagus > Buphagus erythrorhynchus. Next base: position 17,663 of record VZTT01059740.1, on the reverse strand, counting down.
TTCAGTTTGGAATTGGGTTTGAGTCCCAGTGCTGTGTCCCAAAGCCAGCAGCAATGAGGTGACATCTGGAGGCTCACACTGGGCTCTCTCCATGCTCTCCCAGCACCTCATGGATGTTTTTCCTTTGTTCCCATCTGGATCTGCTGCTTTGTGGGATCAGCTCCCACTTTAGGGGCTTGCTGAAGGCAATCCCAGGGAATACTGGGGGATACAGGTGATCCTTACACACCTCTGTGTGATTTCCTGCACCTGCTCACACCAGGAACCAAGAACTGATGTTCTGGATCCCACAAGCACATTCCTTTGTTCCCATTATCAGGAAACCACCCAGCCCTCCACCCCAAAACAAGTTACAGGAATTAAAGGCATTATTACACTGCAAAATGAACCAGAACTCCACTGATATGCAGAGTGTGTCCCCTGCTAGCCAAGGAAAGGCTTATGAAATATCAGCACATAAAAGACTTTGAAGACAATTAAAAACTCATACAGTGCAATAATTTAAGGAATGTGAAAATCTCCTATGTCTCCCTGAACCCCCTCACTCCAAGTTTAGCAGTTTTAACATTTAGTTAAAATCCGGATATACCTTAAAGCTGTGCAAGGACTTAAATTTATCAGAATTTTCTGCAGTCCATTTTTTCTTTAAATTACTCTTTTTCTCTAGATATAAAACCTGGGTGTCCTGCAACAATTTATTTTGCTTTTAGGTTTGTTTGGGGTTTTTTTTCCACAGGTAAAAGCATGTTCCTCGCTGAGTAACATCAAAAGAGCCTAAAAAACTCCTCCCTATCCAAGCCCCGTTTGCTGACAACACAGTATGAAGATGAAACAACCAGAGGTCACTTAACTGTATTGTGGTTAAATACTATATAGAGTACGTGGGTTGGTATCAAAGTTTCACAGTAAGTGACCCAATTTTTTAAAAAACCAATCCTTCAGGATGTTTTCTTTTTTTTTCCTCCCTTTTTCTTTGAAAGTTTAAGATTATATAAAGCAGATTATCTGACACCACCTCGAGATTTGAGTATCGAGTACACATCTGAAGGAGTGGTATCTTAAACCAAGCCTTGAACAACTGGGATTTCACTGGGATTCTGCTTTTCCAACAGCTGGAAATCACTGATTTCTAGTTCTCTCCTTGCACCACAGCAGTGCCCAAAGCAGAGGCAGTGAGCACCAGTTCATCCCAGTGATGATGACCCCATCTGCTCATGCTCAGCCAGAGCAGCCCCCAGGTCTGTACACACAAGGCCTCACCCCAAGCAGAGCCCACAGCCTGAATCCTCAGGCTTCCAAGCCCTCCCTTCCCCAGGCTGACCCCATCCTAACTCAGCAAACTCAGACTTTCCCCACCTCCATGGATAAAGCCTTGAATTTGGACTGCTGTGCTCTCCCATCAACAATTAAGTTGGATTCCCCAGTGAAATCTCTCGTTGCCCAAGACTTGGTTCTTTCTTAAGGTAAAATAAAACTACAACTACACACTTTTTTGCCCATGATGTCGTGAAAATGCATGTTGACAGCCTGGTCCACTGATTGTTCGTCCTCGAAAGTAATAAATCCAAAACCTAGCCAACGACGAAGAGTGAATCAAGGTAGCAGGGTGTTGTGACACAAAACAGGATGATGAACAGTATTAGGGGCAGACCAAGGGTTCAAGCAGGGGTTTCAGATAACGACACTTGTGTTCAATTGGCAAAAAACTCTGAGGAAATTGCAATGGATACTTCCTGTGAGGAGGCTTTAGTGCCTCGTCTCGATTGCGCGCATGCAGCTTCGAACTGAGCTCGTTAACCGGCTTTTAATTTGATTTTATTCCTCATCCACCTACCAGGAAATGGAAAAAAACTGCTAAAATCAAAATACTTGTGGGACAGCAGATTGAAGTCAAGCAACTTTGCTGCTCCTCCCTTTGATTCAGCCTAGTTCACCCAAGGAAAACCTGTCATAAATCCCTGTTCCCCAAAGCTGCAAAGCAACTTCCTCCCAGTCCCTTAGCCCAGCTTCCAGTTAGGGAATATTTTCCCATGGAAAATAAGAAAGTTAGTTTTGAAATGTAGCCGTTAAAGCATGAGAAATTTTACCACTCCATGGATGAATGAGAAGCTTCAGAAACTAACAACCTACATCAGAGGTTCTCAAGTTTTCCACACCCTGGAGAAAAAGCCCAGAACAGGCATTACTCCTTCCCAACACAGCAACCCCTGTGAGGTGCTGCTCACACAGAACCTGGTGTTGCTGCCACGTCCTGAATCTGTTTCATTTCTTGTATTTCCTGTTGGTCTCCTTTTGAAAATCCACACAACTTCCCAGTCCTTTTTGCCCTCCAACAGGTGGCTCATTCCCTTCCACCTGCCCACAGCCCTGGCTGCTGGCAGCTCAGCTGGATCCAGCAGCTTTTGATGCTTGGAGAAAAATCTGGGAAAGGAGGCAAAGCTCCCCTTTTTGGAGTCACTCTGAGAACCACTGCACGTAGGTTGTAGCTGCTGACACAGCCGAGAGAGTGGCAAAATAGTGGTTAATCCCCCAGGACATGGCAGCTGCTTCATGCCACCACCCACTGGCTGCTGGTGGGGACAACCCAGGGCAGGGAGGGACACATGCAGTACAGGAATTGTGCCATTCTTTGGATTAGCTACAGAGGGGGGAGGAAAGGGGGAGAGCAATAAAAAATTAGAAAAGAAACCCAAGGTGCGGCGTGGGAAGCGTTTATGGAACATGGATGCGGTTCTGCTTTTCTGAAACCCAAGATTTCCCCCTTGGTTTGCGTTTTGCTTTGCAGCTAGTGCTGACAGCAGCCAAATCTTGCTCTAAAGCGTTACAGAATACAGGATCTAGCACAGGAATGTCTCTCCACGCTTATCCAACAGTGTTGGGTAAGCCCAAAGAGGCCTAGTGTAGAGAAAGTTTATATATATATATATATATAAAAATACACAAAGATACAGGCCAAAATAGATTCCAGCAGGTCAAATTCTGCTGTCAGCAACAAGAGCAAAAGACATCACTAAAATAAACTGAAAATAAAAAGGAAAAAACTTGGCATTTCCCACACACAAGAGACTGGCAGTATAAACGAAGTTTTGTGGAGCTGTGATGAAAGCAGCCTCAAAGCTGAGAGCAGCATTTCATCACAATATATTTGTCTGAGTTAACCAGAAATCCGAGTGCTGGAGCCAAAGGAAAAGTGTTTGTATTTAAATTATGTTTAGTATTCCAGCCTTTGTCTAAAAAGAGATGGGGGAAGAAAAACAATGGATTCCATCTGGATGTGAAGGTTGGTGTTAAATTTGATTCTAAAGCTAAAGGAGGGGAAGAGATTGTGGGATGGGGTTGGAGGGGTAGAACAGGGAGAGCAAGAGGTCATTGAGGAAAGCAGTAAATGAATTTTGAAGAGGGGATTTAAAAGGATCAGACAAGATAAGGAAGAGTGAAGAAATCAGAGTGACACAGCAAAACTCAAAGTGAAGTTTTGAGCAGAAGGGATGAAATCCACCACCTGCAGCTTCAGTTTCTCAAGGACAGGACTGTGCTGAAGGCTGGAGAAATGAACTGCATCCAGCAGGAATCCAAAAGGACCAGACCAGAGTGACAGGGCTGGTCTGCAGCCAAGGGGGGAGGAGAACAGACACAGCAAGAACATGGAAATCTCTTCCCAGCTGTTGGCTTAGCCAAGAACAGGAACCAGGAGAAGCTGAGACTGCACCAAAGGCACTTTGTTCCTTCAGAGATGTAACAAGGCTGCTGTGGGAAGAGTTTGGATGAGGAAGAGCTGGCAGGAGCAGGCAGGCCTGGGAGGAAGCACAGATCATGTGGATACTTGACCCCAGTCAGTTCCTCAAGGACATCACCTGACAATTTGGTGCCTCCTGAGGAGCTGGAGGTCGATGGATGCTACAGGGATTAGAACAGGGATCATCTTCCCTCCTACCAGTAAACCAATGTGCACTTCCAAAGGAAGAGTGGTAAAGGCAATGGGAAAGGGCAAAATTCCAAAGGGTGTGAGGAGAAATGGCACTGAGCTGGCCTCTGGTATTTTATCAACAGTCATTAAAAGGACAAGGGGAGAGAGCAGCAAGAGAACACAGAAGGCAAGAGAAAACGTGTTCTGGGATGCACAGCCAGGAGTACCCAATACAAACTCGAGGAATTTTTCCTAGCACCCCCCAGGGACTGCCAAGGCCATTTTGGGAGATGACTGTTAGTCAGCAGACTAAAAAAAGCCTGGAACAGCACAGAAACAAAAGGCAGAGAGGCAGGATTCAAGAAGTGCTTAAGAAGTCTGCTGAATTAGGGGAGGAAGTTTTCTGTGGGTGGAGACAAGACCCTTCCCCCACCTGGCACCTGAGCTTTGTACCCCAAGCCCTGCTTTGCCTGTTTTGTTTTTAGTAGAGCTTGAAGCAGAGAAGCCATTAATTGAGACAGGATTAATCCAGACCAGGCATGATGTTTAAGTACCTTTTGCACAGAGGCTGCAAGGCTGGGATTAAATATTGCAAAGATAGAGATGATACAATAATTACTGCAATATTTCAGAACTTCAGCCCCAAATCACATTTGGATGCCAGTGCCTTTGTCCCCTCTATCCAAAACCAGCTGCTCTAGAGCACTGAAACAGATGAATTTATGTGCTGCTTAACTCAAAGGGATCTGCTGGAAGAAGATTAGGATAGCTAAAGCAAGAAAACAAAAAAAACAAATATATTGAAACTTCGTTTACACTCCAATAAAAGACAAAGCCCGTCCCTCCTCTGACTGTGGAACTGGCCTGTACCTCTGTGATAAATTATCACCTAGAGAGAAGAAATCTAAAGAGATATCGTTAATCACAGTCAAACAATTCACAGAGAGAAAAGAAACAAAAAAAAGAACTTACTTAACATTACCATACTTTACTATGAAACACTTAAATATGTCACTAAGGATGTATGTCTAAATTAAAAATAAAACTAAGACTTAACAGCTTAATAAATATGAAGTGAAGGATATATTTCTTAATAATGAGGCAGAAGAGAAATGAAAAGTTCAGATGGCAAACTATTCTCTAGCATGTCCAACATGCTACAGGGTGGGAGCACAGCTAAGCTTCACGTGCCAAAATATTGCCTCTTCCTTGGCAAACAGATGCTGGATGCAAAGGGACATGGGTGACATGGAACTTGCTTCATATTTTGACCAAAGGTTCCCAGCTTGATTCAGTATCTAGTGAATCTTTCAGGTTTTTGGGGTTTTTTTCCCCTCCCCTCTTAAAAACCAATCTGGTATACAGGGATGGTATATCCCAGTTAAAAATATACATATATATATTTCAGAATTGTTTTGTGTTGTTTAAGAAGAGTGGTTTTTTTCTTTAATTTGAGGTGAAGCCATTTAACCAAAACAAAAAGCAGGTGATGGATGGATTCTGTCCTGTCTTGTGCTCTGGCTGGAGCACCCCCCATGCACTTCCAGACCCAACGTACCTTTCATGTGGAACAGGAGGAAAATCTTATTTTTTCCCCCCCTCAAAAGTACCTTAAGCCACAGGAGTGGCTTCAGAATCAAATTCCATTCAACTATAAAAAAAAAGCCCAACCCATCAATGAGCATGAAACATCTGAGTTGAAATGCACAGACCCAAGTGAAGCTGGAGATGAAGAGTCTAGACTTGAAGTGATGTTTGCCTAGTGAATTATTCTTTTTCCTGAGGCAACATAGGAGAAAAAAAAAAAAAAATCTACCTTTTCTGATGGTGTGAAATAGTTTGCCATCTGACTATAGGAGAGTATGAAGAAATTTCAAGGACAAACTAGATCAGCCTTTACCTCGGGGCCTCTGTTTCTCTGCGTCATAGATCATTACAACTTCAGTGACCTGGAAGAGAGAAGGGAAATTCTACTCCCTGTGCTAGCAGGGAAGGGCTGCAGCAGCCACCACCAGCTGGTTCCTGCTCTCTACCCACAAAGCACAATCCAAGTGCAGCCACCACCCCAGCAACAGCACAAAACCAGGGAGTGCTGCTCTTCCTGGCACTTTACAAAGCCTGAGTTCATCTCTATTGTCTCATCACACTTAACATTTTAATTTAACATTGAGGTTTTGCATTATTTGTACCCACTCTGTGGCCTATTATGCACCCCAAGGGTTTGTTTTCCAACAACTCATCAGTGTAGCTTTTTAAACATTATTTTCCCCATTTTTAACCATTTTCACTTTCACCATGAAAAGGAGCTTGAGCTGCAGGCACCTTTAGGAATGTGCAGGGCTCCTCTGATTGAATTACTGGAGCACCAGAGAGGCCCAGAGCACCAGTTAAACCAATGCTTTAAACAGCTTTACAAAACCCCTCTAAGTTCTGCACGAGCAGTATCAGTGTGATTTTAACCTAAAAAAAGAAAAAATGGAAATTGCAAGCTGTTCAAGGGCTTCAGGATTATTCTTTTCAGAATGAGCACCACAGTGAGCTACAATTTAAACAAAACCTGAGGTGGAATGTTTATGTCAACATTAAAGCAGCTGAAGGGAACTGCTCTGAAATCTCTCAGATGCAGAAAAGTGATCACAAAATGGGTGTGATTTGGTAGAACTACATCTTCAGGACAATCTCAGGGTATTTTTACTCGTGAGTAAAAATGAGTTTAAAATCTGACCAAAAAAAAAATCTGAGTTTAAAATCTGATAAAAATCAATTTTATCTTTACTTACAGCTAGAAAACATTGGGGTTTGAGTTGCTGCACTCTCTTGAGCACATCCCACTGGATGCTCCCAGCTGGGGCTGGGGGATCCACGTGGGGATTATGCCATGGGACAATCAGTGCCAGATTTGTCCCTCCCCTGGTCCATTTGGATCCTCTTCACCCTGCCCTTAACGACCCAGCAATTACCAGGGCTACAAATCAGTGCCTGCCTTGGGCTCTTCACTCTCGTGGCCACAAAACATTTGTGAGACTTGACTGCTCCAAAGGGACTCGTTACAACTCCAGGAAGATTTTCTGATTTCTATACTATGAGTAAAGTGCTACTACTTACTTTTAAGGGCACTTACAGTTGTGGCTGTTGCCTTCTACACCTGCAGGACATACCCTGTATCTCCCCAGCATCCAGGGCACAGCTGGAAAGCCAAGTCTGTGAGGAAGAGCCTTTAGAAACTACATCCCACAGCTGTGGAACGTGCTCCCTGTTCTTATTATTAGTCTACTGCAGCCTTTCAAGCTAAAGAAATAGTTGTTAGCTGCTGCTTTTTGTGTTTTGAGATAAATTATCTTAATGGAATTTTAAACATTGATTTAACTCTTGATAAACTTAATTTGTTTCTCGATAAATCCTTTGCTGCCACTAAGAAATGCTGGAAAAAGTTTATTGAAAAAAGCATCAAAAACTACACTTAATGCTAATTAAGTTCATTTTTACCAGCACAGTCCTGAATTTAACTTGGGCAATCTTTAACTTCCTCAAAATTATTCACAGCTGAATTATTTAATTCAGTAGCTTATCATATTAAATGGGCAGTGAGAGCTGGGATAAATGGGAATTACAACTAAATAACAACTAAATTTAAAAAAAATCAGAAGATAGTAATTTCAGTCCAAGGTTACAAACTGAATTAAAGAAGGTGCATGAGGAGCAGCTTGTCTCAGAATGGAGGTTCTAGGGACACTAGAACTGAAATTCCAGATGGTTTGAAAGCAGCTACTGCTCCCAAAATAATGGCAGGAGACCCAAATTTAACCTATCTGTACACATAGTCAAATACCAGGATCTTAACATTCAGCCCATTGAGAGACTCACTGTCCCAAAAAATAATCAGCAGACATTTTTAATTGCCCAGCTGAAAGTTATCAAGAGAAAGGGGGGGTGGAAATAATAATAATAAAAATAATCATTCTTAAGCCACCTCAGGAGTTTTTGGAAGAAAGGACAGAATAATGCATCAGGTAGACTTAAACATGAGGAGACAGAAGCAGCAAAGTAAATTCCACACGAGCAGCAGGTTCTGCCAAGGGACATTTCCAGATGATCAATGTTCACTACAGTTTCTCACAAAATGCTTCAGGTGCCCCTCCAGCAATTTGTCCAAATTACCCCCAAATTTGACAGCTTGAGGAAATGTGAACAGGCAGCAGGGAGGGGAGGCACCTTCCCCCCCAGGACTCACCACTCCGAACTTCTTGAAGTATTCCCTGAGCTCTGTCTCGCCACAGTTATGAGGAATCCCACCAACAAAAATTTTATTGGATTTATTGTTATCGCTCCTGGATCCTTTCTGCTAAATCAAGGAGGAGAAAATTCAGTCAGAAGGACAATAAGGGTGGCTGCTTCTATCATTTTACACTGAAGCATGAACAATGGGCTCTGGCAGGCTGGGGGGAGAGCTCCAGCCTTGAAGTGTCCCAGGCATGAAAGGGAAGCACGTTCTGAGCTCAGAGGTTCAGTGTCCCCTGCTCTTCAGAGCATCAGGAACCCAGGGCCTGTGTCCTGAGGCCACTGACTCATTTTACACTGAAATCTGGTGAAGCTGCAGGGTGTGGAGTGGGCTGGAACAGCACCAGTGCCCTTCCAGACACTGCTCTCAATTCTGAAGAACTCCACTAAAAGCATTACTAAGAGCTTAGGAAACACCACACCCAAACTGACACTGCTGTGCACAGAGCCTGCCCATGGAAATCTAAATTAAAGATTTTTTTTAGAAATGAAATTTACACTTGAGTTCTGCATACAAACTTCTGCCTTTAAAACATGGCTATAATCCAAGGGAATTCAAGAGAACTCAAACAACAGGCAGAGATCTCTCCTTACCCATCCTTCCTTCGGCCGTGTCCGCTCTGGCTGCATCCCCCGAGGTGTGCATGGCTTTGGATCAATCTGGAAGAAATTCCAGTTTGGTCAGACCTCAGCATGAAGAATTTTGCTCTGAAAGTTACATTTTGTGGCAGCTGAACCCAGCCCTGTTGACATGCAACCGTTCAGAGTTCAGAGCAACACAAGCCACAGAGTTAGAGCTGCCTTACAATAAATCATTTAAACCAACAACCAGGTTAAGTCTGACACTCTGCAAATGAAGGAGGCAGAATTTAAACCAAATCTTTGAATCTGGTACAGGAAAAAAAGTAACAACAAAAAAAGCAACTTACATTTCGGCCATCTAACGTATGAGGTCTGTNATATATATATATATATAATGTATCTGTCTGTACAGAAAGTTTTATGAATTAGTAGAGGAGGAGGAGGAGGAGGCTGTCAGCCCCATCTCCTCACCACAGCAATGCCTGTTAGAAGCTCCTGGCTGGGTTTTCACCATGGCCCAATGCCTGCAGCACACATTGCTCACCTTGTGTCGTGCTCCAGTCCAGGCCACCCACGAACAGCTTTCTGCAAACAAAGCACAGGGCAGGTTTAGGGGCTACAGCAGATGCTCCATCACATTTAGGGCACAACCCAGCTCTTCTGGACAGGTTTGGGGGTACCAGGATCTCCACCACACCCTNAACTTCTGCCTTTAAAACATGGCTATAATCCAAGGGAATTCAAGAGAACTCAAACAACAGGCAGAGATCTCTCCTTACCCATCCTTCCTTCGGCCGTGTCCGCTCTGGCTGCATCCCCCGAGGTGTGCATGGCTTTGGATCAATCTGGAAGAAATTCCAGTTTGGTCAGACCTCAGCATGAAGAATTTTGCTCTGAAAGTTACATTTTGTGGCAGCTGAACCCAGCCCTGTTGACATGCAACCGTTCAGAGTTCAGAGCAACACAAGCCACAGAGTTAGAGCTGCCTTACAATAAATCATTTAAACCAACAACCAGGTTAAGTCTGACACTCTGCAAATGAAGGAGGCAGAATTTAAACCAAATCTTTGAATCTGGTACAGGAAAAAAAGTAACAACAAAAAAAGCAACTTACATTTCGGCCATCTAACGTATGAGGTCTGTTGGCCAGCACTGTTCCCACACAGTTGGGATCTTTAAATTTGACAAATCCAAATCCTCGAGATTGATTTGTTGTTTTGTCTTTCATTATTACACAGTCTACAACTTCTCCATACTGGGAGAAGTAGCTACGAAGGGTTTCTGTTAAAGAAAAAAAAGCAAGTATTAAATAGAACCAGATATTAACAACATCAGACTGAATTTGCAATTATGAGACAACAGATCAGCAAACACTGAAAACAACTTCAAACTCGTATTTTGAAAATGATCACATCTTACTTCCTGTAAACAAATGGCACACAACAGTTTATTTCTACTCATACAAATGGAAAATAGGAAAGTGATTATAAAAAGGGTTGTCTGTTGAGCTGACAAAAACTTCAGCATCANAGAAGCTCCTGGCTGGGTTTTCACCATGGCCCAATGCCTGCAGCACACATTGCTCACCTTGTGTCGTGCTCCAGTCCAGGCCACCCACGAACAGCTTTCTGCAAACAAAGCACAGGGCAGGTTTAGGGGCTACAGCAGATGCTCCATCACATTTAGGGCACAACCCAGCTCTTCTGGACAGGTTTGGGGGTACCAGGATCTCCACCACACCCTACAAAGCTGGCACTACACTCAAAGCCGCTGATTAAACCAAACCAAACCCTTCCTCCATCCCTGCTCTCTGCTCGTCCCTCCCTCACCACAAAACACTCACTTGGCTGCCAGCCCCTTCCTGTGGGGTGAAAGCAAAAGTACAACTGCCAAGCTCAGGCCTGAGACAGAAGTCAAACCTGTGCAGCAGGTACTGAATAACAGAGCAGCACTAATCCAGCAGCAGTTGTGAAACCATTTTACAACCCAGTTTCGAGATAGCGCCCAGCAGGTGAGGAAGTCATGGCTGAACCCCAAAATAAACTGCTGAAAACTCATTCAACTCCTCCTCTGTAAAGAGCACCCAAATCTGCAGGGTTTCGTGTCCCAGCATGCCCAAGCACCTGGGTGGGTGCTAGAGGAGCTCCATGCCAGGCTGCCAGCTCTGCAGCTCTTTATCAACTCCTGGGTGTGACAGAACTTCCAGCAGTCATTTACTCAGTAATTAAAGGCTAGTTAGAACCACCTCAACACTTGGCCCTCGTCAGTACCAAGAATCAACCTCAAAAAAAAAAAAACCTCTCATAGCTGTCTGCAGCTTCTTCCTGAGGAGCAGCATCAACCTCTTCTCTCTGGGAGCAGGGGCAGGACCCAGGGAACGGCTGGAGCTGTGTCAGGGGAGGTTCAAGCTGAGCATCAGGAAAGATTCCTCCTCAGAGGGTGCTGGGCACTGCCCAGGCTCCCCAGAGAATGGTCCCAGCCACAAGCTCCAGGAGCATTTGGACAACATGGGATCGTTGGGGTATCTGTGCAGAGCTTTGATCATCCTTGGGGATCCCTTCCAGCTCAGGAGATTGTGTGAAAAACTCTGCTGTTAATGGCTCCACGGCTCTGCACAGACAAGCACTGGGATAGTTTATTTTTGAGGGATGCCCTCTAGTTCTCCATCAGACCTCAAAGGAAAAAAACCACCTTCTGCTTCGTCTTCTACTCACCTTCACCTATACCTGAGTACAGCTGAGGGTGGTGGGAATTCCTGCATCCTCACTTACATGAGTAAAGTTGAATTTCTCCTAACAAAAAAAATCCTGAACTTCCTCTCATCTGTTCTTTTCAAGAGCAGCTAATGGCAGAGAGAGCCCAGTCACCCCCAGTAAGACCTGCAGGTGCACTGGGAGTACCAGGGGAAGTGAAAGCCTTGCAACTGGAAGTTCCTGTGGAGCAGGGCAGCTCACTGACAAAACCAGCCCATCCCTTTCCACTTTGATTCACTTCTCTGTGACAGGACATCATGTCACAACCCCTGTGCACCAGCCAAAGTGACAAAATTCAATATTACACAGCACCTCCAAGCCTTGTTCCATTGAGGCAAGTTCTGTTCCTAAGTTACAAGGCGAGACGTGACACGAGGCTTGTCTTTCACAGAAACAGACCAGCTGTTAAGCGCTGATCAAAGCGTCTCCTTGAGCAGCCAGCAAACAACTGAGCTGGTGACACGCAAGGCAAAGACAGCCCTGAGTGTCACAGCAGACAGCGGCTGCCTCTGCTGCCTTATCGTCATGCAAAAGGACGTGTCAGCCCTCCCTGAGAGCAGCACGGGCAGGACCTGGCACCCCTGTCCTCCCCAGAGCAGCACAGGCAGGACCCAGCATCCCTGCCTGAGACCAGCAGGGACAGGACCTGTCACCCTCCCCTGCCCTCCCCAGAGCAGCACAGGCAGGGCCTGCCACCCCTGTCCTCCCCAGAGCAGCACAGGCAGGACCTGTCACCCCTGTCCCCCCCAGAGCAGCACAGGCAGGACCTGTCACCCCTGTCCCCCCCAGAGCAGCACAGGCAGGACCTGTCACCCACCCCTGTACTCCCCAGAGCAGCACAGGCAGGGCCTGTCACCCCTGTCCTCCCCAGAGCAGCACAGGCAGGACCTGTCACCC
>VZTT01059739.1:98523-123894 GCA_013400855.1 Buphagus erythrorhynchus | reverse complement strand
AAGGGAAGGGAGGAAGATGACAAACCTTGGTTTGGAAGGTCAGCAGGAATATGATTTGTTTTCCATAGGCCAAGGAACCTCCCTCCGCAGCTTCTACACCAGACCCAGAATTATAGCATATTTTATACAAAGGAATGCATTGCACAGGGAAAGGCTGGACATGAGAAGCCGCCCCCATCTCCCTTCTTTGTCAGAGAACATGGTCCATTTGTGAAATACTGCCATGTTGCATTTCTAGTTAAGATTAATCCAGCTTTCCCAGTCTTTGAATCATGCCCTGCTTCCTTTCTATTATCACACATATTTACCCCTGTATGGGTTTGCAGACCATGATGAGATCAGCTCTTAACCTACTCCCAAAATGGCATTGCACAGGCCCTTTATCAGCCTCTGGGATCTTTTCTGAAATTCTGAACTACTGAAAAGTGACTTTTGCACTTTTCACAGGTATTTCACACATGGATTTAGAAAGAACAATTTCCCCTTGTTAGCATTGAGGTCAACAGCAAAATTAAACCATACATTCTCTAGCTCTGCTGTTTGATGGTCAGTAGAATGATAAAATCATAGAGTGGTTTGGGTTGGAAGGAACCTTAAAGATCATCTCATTCCAATCCTCCTGCCATGAACAGAGACACCTTTCCACTAGACCAGATTGCTCAGAGCCCCATTCAGCCTGGCCCTGATCACTGCCAGGGATGAATCATCCACAACTTGTCTGGGCTCACCACCCTCACAGTATGAAATTTCTTTCTCATATCTAATCTAAATCTACTCTCCTTCAGTTAAACTCATTCCACCTTGTCCTGTCACTACGTGTCCTTGTAAAAAGTCTCTCCCCGTCTTTCTTGTAGGCTCCCTTCAAGTGCTGGAAGGCCACAGTCAGATCACCTGAAAGCCTTTTTCTTCCAGGCTGAACAAAACCTAATCTCTCAGCCTTTCCTCATAGGAGAGGTGCTCCATTCCTCTGATCAACCTGGTGGCCTCCTCTGGACTTGCTCTAACAGGTCCATGTCCTTCCTCTGTCAAGGACCCCAGAGGTGGATGCAGCACTGCAGGTGGGGTCTCACCAGACCTCCTTGACCTGCAGTCCACTCTCCTTTTGATGCAGTCCAGAGCAGGTTTGGCTTTCTGGCCTGTGAGTATGCATTGCTGGGTCATGTCCAGCTTCTCATCCACCAGCATCCCCAAGTCCTTCTGGGCAGGACTGGAACCCAGTACAAACAGGCATCCTTTCATCAGCTTCTGGCTCAGACCCTCAGCTTCAGCTGAATATTTAAGGAGCTTGGCTTTTAGAAAGACACACTAGTTTTTACAGTATTTTTAAGACCTAGTGAAAATTCAGATGTTTAACATTTCTATTGCTGACTGCTTTTAGTCTTTTCCTACTTCAGCTGTGGAAGCTGGTGTTAAAAACAGCCTGAGTGAGCCAGCATACACCACATAATTTCCTCCTTGTCCATCCCTTTAGCAACAGCTTTCTCCCTTCAATGTGAAGTTCAGCCCTTTATCTTCCTCAGCCTGGGCCACTGACCTTCCCCCCAAGGGCATCCTGACCAACAGGGGGAGTCTGCCCTTCACCAAAGAGTCCCAGCATGAAAGGGTTTTTTCAGCATAAAGGGGCAGACTCAGCTCAGTCCATGTAACTGGAACGGAAAGGTGCCAACAGCTAAAACTACATTTCATGTGCTGCAATTAATGTGCAGCACTTCTCATCTGCTATTACTCCACAGAGCAGCCCATGACTACAGAAGTAGAAGGTAAATCAGGAATGAGTGGGAAGTATTTTTCAGAAAAAAATGAGACCAATGTAATGATCAGTCTTCAAGCAACCATGGGAAGGTACTTTCTCCTTAGCACATTATAAAAAATCATAGTGCTATTTGCCACAGGATATTTATTATAAGGGGCAAAGATATAAATGGATTTAAAAGGCACAAGGCTAATTGCTGGAGGGAAGAATCACTAGTGGCTCTTCATGAGGGGAGGGGATGCAGTGCTTGGCTCAGGTAAGCACTAAAACCATTGCTGTGAGAGGGCTGGAAGTGCCTGCCTGGGTCATAGTCCCCCTGAGTACACCTTAGTTTCCTGAACACTTTCCTGCTGGGGCTGGAGGCACCACCCTTGGTGAGACAGGCTATTGGTCTTGTTACAGTCTTGTAATTGTTCTGTCCCTACCTCTCTGGCTGACATCCAGACAGAGTTCCCTTCCTTAGCTCTCCATATACTGCACCACTCCCCTGCTGGGTAACAGGCACAGATACAACTGGCTGCCACTACCAGATCCTGGCTGAGCCAAGAGGCTGTGGCACTGCTTCCCACCGCATGGCACGGCTCATTGCCAGCACGGGCAGGGAACAACAGGAGAGGCTCTGGAAGGCTGCCTGTGTTCAGTGCAGGAGAGTTGTGTGTCTCCTCCCCACCTCTGCTGGGGGGAGAAAAAAAATCTTAGGATTTGGCTCCAAACTAAGAAGATGAGAAAATCATCTTTAGTTGTGCTTCCAGTTTCCTGCATAATGCAAAGCAACGTTGTAAGCTACTTGTGGAAGGAAATAACATTTCTTTCTGACTAATTGCTGCCTTGTACCTTTAGACTAATGGCTGCACAGTCTGTTTCTTCCAATAGTGAAAGTGCTTATACAGAGCTATACAGGAACCTGTGTAATAGGGTCTTGATCTCATTTAGAGAAATCTCTGCACTACCATAATAAACGCAATGATTTTGCCTCTTACACATACTCTGTGTATGACCTTTCAAAATAAAGCATTGGAGTAATTGCAAAACAAGTGTCTTGTATGAACATACAAATGCCATCTGTCAAAAAATGAAGGCAAGAATTGTGTCATATTAAGTGCCAAGGTCTCTGTCAAGATCTATTTCAACATATTTACATTCCTCTCATTCCGAATGCATCTGCATACCTTGAACACAGAGTCACTAGGAATGGAATCACTAGAAACAATTAATAAACACCTGTTGCCTCCCTTGGCAGCTTCTCCCTGTGTGCACAAGTTTCCCAATACTCAAAGATTGGCTTATTTATCTGATTTATAGCTAATAATGTTTAAAGTGTGGGAGTAGAAATTGCTGTTGTATAATTCTCATGTTGTAACAGCCTCTCTGAAAGGGAAAGTTTTTAGTTTTTCCTAATGATGGTCAGATTCCTCATCTCTTGTCTGGAAATTTATCCCATGGCTACTGTACCTTCAATGTGAAATAAAAAGAAATCAGTAGGAAAAATAAAACAAACCCATGAACTTTTCTTTCTGAGTGTGAATAGTTGTATTTACTGCACTGAGAGAAATGTACCATGATGTTTTATTTTCTGTTTTTTTGGAAGGGGATGAAGGTGAAAAAGGAGACAGAGGAGAAGTAGGAAAACAAGGAAAGGTTGGACCAAAAGGATCAAAAGGTATTTATGATGCTTTGTTTGCTACTGTTGGTATATGAATATCATTATACACAACTGTACTGATGCATACTATTGGTGTTTAATGATTTTCATTCCTGTTTCACCAGTGGATTTCACAATCCTGTCAAACATTAATTGGTGAACATAATACTTAGCTTGGTTCAATTCCTACTGATACTTAAGACAAATATATATGGCTGGCATGAGTGTGATTCAGAAAACCTAGATCATATACATAATCAGAAAGATTATTCTTACTGAAATTAGCTTTTAGTTGAAATTGAATTTTAAGCATTATTGCTTAGCAATACATCAGGTTGCTCAATAAAATTTGATTTCAGTTGTCTGTATTCTGTAGAAAAGCAAACAAAGCCATACACAAAAAAAAAAAGTTCCCCTGATGAAACAGCATCCAAGATGAGAACAAGGAGTTGCAGATGTTTCAGGACTTGGCTCAATTAAATATGTCCCATATTCACAGTGCGACCTGGGCAGATCATTTGGAGGCACCAGATGTGACCTAGCCAGCCTTGTTTGCATACTCTAATTCGAAAGCTTAATTTATCTTTAGAGTTTAATGATAATGCAGATACAAGGTCTTTCTTCCTTGACTGTGGTTTAAGACTAATCAGCAAAGTTTTTACTTTTATAGAAACTTTAAAATCACTCTGTTATTATTGTTATAATAAAAAACTTCTTCCATTTTTAAATGCATTCTTATGATTTTGCTTCTCACCTTAAAAAGAACATCAGGTAAGATACAAGGAATTCAGGGAATCAACCATTTACAAAACATCTTATTGATGTTAAATTCCTTTTGCAAACTGAGATTCCCTAGATTGGCCTGTCATCATTATACAGCTATTTCAGAACTTACACTCTTTATTAATCAATTAAAAAGGATATCTGCTATTTTGGTGTTCTGAAGACTGGGAAAACACACACAGCAAAATTAGTAGCTCCCTACTTGCAGTCCTGCTTGGAGAAGGACTCCCAGCGAAGCTGCAAGGACTTAGGAAAGTGTTTTGCCTGGGGTGGAGAAAAATAAAAGCTGCCAGCCTGGTTTGACGGTGAAGTAAAAACAAACAAAGCAGTTTTAGTTTCTATTTTCTCTAAGACAATATGAAGTTTGAACAGGCAATTCTATTAAGGTTCTTTGTAATGTCCTACTGTTGTACCCTACAGGAGCAGAGATCTGGCTGTACTCTTCCAAATATCCTCAGGGCTGTGCTCACTTCATTTTGTCATACATGCAGACTGGCCACACTCAGAAAAAACAGCAGCAGTAGAGACCTAAACAGTGCCTCAGAAAATAAATTACAGCAACCATCCCTACTCATTTCCTCTTCATTTCTTCCCTTAGGAAACAAAGGACCAGTGGGTGATGTGGGTGACCAGGGAATGCTTGGTAAAATTGGTCCAATTGGTGGAAAGGGTAAGCTCTGGTCTGGGAATTTTCTTGGGTTTTTTTCCCTCAAGGTAAATATGTGCTTTATGAGAGCTCCAGATATGAAGCAATGTTAGATAATGGTATGACCAATGCCCTCCAAATAAAGTTATGCATAAAGATTCGTGATGAGAGCTAACTGAAATACCCTAGTCTTATTTGACACATGCAATATATCCAACTAACTTGGCTAAAATAATTTCTTTTATGAGTTAAGACATCAATCCTCTTTGATGGATCTAGTTGAAGGTGTTTCTGCTCATTGGGTATGGGTTGGACTAGATGACCTTTAAAGGTCACTTCCACTCCAAACTATTCTATGATTCTGTGGTAAAAGAGGAAAGGAGAAATCCAGTTCCTGTGAAGTAAATCCTCTGAACACTCTAAGAGACAAATTTATGCCTTTGATTTGAATGCTGAAGGCCTAAGTCAATGTCCTGCTGCTGCTGAGGATGCCACACCTTGTCACCTGCACTGCTGTGGGTCATGTGAGCAAGCAATGCACAGGACATCCCTGTCCTGGTAAGGAACAAATTTAGGAGTTTTAAGAAGGTGCTCACATAAGCAGGGATGGCAACTACTGCAAATCAAGGTAGCCTCCAAATTTGCCTGGACAATAATTTCATGAAATTGTGCTCTATTTATCTTGAGAAGAAGCTCAGGCACTGTTTTCTGATATTCCAAAAGAGCCACTGAAGAAGGAATATTACTTCTGCCACAAGGAGACCTGCCTTGAAAGCTGATCAGGGACACCACCATTGCAGGGAGAGCTCTGGGGTCTTTAACCAGCACATCAACTTGGGTATACTGTTGAGTGGGTGGAACAGTCTCTCTGGAGAGCTTCTCAAACCACTGTTTTTAAATAAACCTTTCATGGCCTCTAGCCAGCCTCAGTATCAGGCAAGAAAAAAAGATTTTGACCTGAGGGATTAACCATCAGAAGTACCTAGAAAACTGAAAACTCAGAGAGTTATCTCCTAAAATGTCTTCAATCCCCAAAAGAGACAAAGTGAAGAATCTCACAAGTTGCTTTTCTTTATCTGGAAGTAAACCAATGTTCTGAGCCTTTAAATCAAGCTCTTTTTTAATCTGAATGCACAATTTATTGTCCCCTTACAGTTTTTTCTAATTTTCTTTATTTATGGAAGCAAAGGTCACTAAGTCACTGTTTAAATCTATGATTAAACATTTGAGTTCTTAATGAAGCAACCCTTAAATTCCAGCTTGCAAGTGTGCAGTGTCAAGCACTGCTAATTAAAATGACACCAGACTCTTTAAAGGAACACAACCATATAAAGTAAAAAATACATAAAAACATGGTCATCAATAAAGCAGAGCAAATATTAGTATGTTTTGACCTCTGAAGGCTTCATTCATAAAAGAGCTGACATGAATTTCAGATAAAGTCCAGCAGTTCCTGATCCAAATTACAACTGAGATTTTTTAAAGAGCTGGTCACCTCCATTTATATATAGCAGAGCATTTGGAAAAGTATTNTGGAAAAGTATTTATATAATTTTTATAATTTATAAAAGAGGGGGAAAGCAGTTGGGTGCAAATAAATCACATTTCCATAAACTGAACTGAAATGCTGCTCCTTAATGACCTCCCTCCATGCAGGTGCCAACTGCTGCCCACACACACAATCTCTTGCATGCATGAATTCAGTGGCTTAGAGCACATCTGCTGCCTCATCTCACCATGGAGCTACTGAGCCTGGGGAAGGGCTTTGTCCTGCAGCCCCTGAGAGAACCCAGATCTCACCTTTCCAAGATTTCTTGAGTGCTTTCAGCCTCTCAGGATCATTTTGCAGTTTCTATTTAAAGTAAGTGGTACCAGTAACCAGCAGCACACAAGATGCCAGTGTTATCAGTGAGTTAGCTATTAAAGGGTTCTCATTTCCATGCACCGGAGTTAATCGTGGTTTGTTTAACTTGGCACATCTTCCAGTACAGTCCCTCAGAGCTTCCCATCAAAAGCACACTGTTCATATATTATTAAATGGGTTTTTAGATATGCTTCCCTGACATATGCACTGCCTGAGATCTGAGAATATATCTCCTCTTTATTCAGGTGACAAAGGAGCCAAAGGCTTACCGGGGGTTTCAGGAAAAAAAGGAAAAGCAGGTATGCTACACATCCTCTGTGCAGAATGGTCAAATCTGCTGGATCTTTGATTTCAGGGTTGGTTTGAATGGAATTCCATGAAATTTTGAGGCCCAAGGAAAAATGTGAGACTCGATGAAATGTAAGGAAGAGATTGAAAATGTTTTGTTGAACAAAATAAAGCATAGTGTAGGGACATGACTGATTCTTATGAATACACCAGCGTACACAAAATATGAAGTCACCGAAATTCAGGGGCAATGTTTGGTATCATAAAAACTAACACACAGGCCAGCAGTATGCATTTAAACTGGGTAGTAGAAGAAAGTTTCCTAATATCAAAGGAATTAAGCCCTTTAACAGTTTCCTAATAAGAGCATGGGGACAAAATGTAAGTGATTTTAGATAGAACATAATCTCTTGTCAAATTAATGCCATATATTTGCTTACAGAAGGAGAATTTGACGAACAAGAAAGTTCTCCTCAGTCCTAGTAACCTTGAATGGTTATTCACCTTGAACTTACACTTGTGCTTATTTTTAACAGATTTAATATAAAATGACCATTTGGTTCTTAATAGGAAACCATCAGCAACTTATTTTCTTTCTGAGAAAAACAGAAGAACAAACAAAACCTCTACCAAGCCAAATTCCAGTTAAAAAAAAAATAAGATTAACTGAGACTTCAGTGCTTGAAAGCTATTGATTATTTGGGTTGGTATTAACTTGTTTAAGCCAGTTAGCAAGGGAGTGTACAGAGTGTACAGAGCCAAAACATTAAACACTTTGATCAACAGAAGTATAGCCAGTGGGGTGAGGTGAGACTGGCTCTCCATAAGTGGAGCCCAGGTCTTCAGAAGATTTTGAAGTGGGCTACAGGTGGCTCTCCATACACACACAAATGCTTCTAAATAGGTAAATCCTCTATCCTTTGTACTGCACCAGGCACGGTCTGTGACTGTGGAAGATACCGCAGATTTGTTGGACAACTGAATATCAATGTTGCTCGTCTTAACACATCCATCAAGTTTGTGAAGAATGGTAAGGATCCTTACGTGTTTGATGGGATTTATTTGACTCCAATAACAGATATTGCTATTCCTCTACCATTGTTGCTCTATGGAAGTGTCCACAGATGACCCAGAGAGAGGGTCCTCTGTTTCTGGCACTCTGAAAATCTAAAAGGAGAGACAGTTTTATATCTGTAAGGATAAAAGGACCAGATGACTAAAAGCAAAAACAATACAGAAGTTATCAACAGCACAGGAGAATGCATCATGAAAAGCACAAGGAATGATTTGCTAACCACCTCTGCACTGTCATTCGCTCAGGTTTGGTGGCCAGTCAGGCAATATAAGGCAGAAGTTTGTGCCAGTCTGCTCCAGACAGGCAGGAAGAGCAGTAAGAACCTCTTGATCTTTCTGCTGCCTGGGAAGGCTGCAGACACAGTACTCTTAGTGCTCCCCTTAGTGCATGTACAATTTTTCTGTAACAAGGGACCAACACTCAAGTATATGGGTTATAAGAAGCCACATTTGAAGACAGAACTGCCAGGTGGACAGTACAAATTTCCCCACTGAAAGGAAGGGAGTTTCCTGGCATAATTTTGAGACAGCTCTACCACTGCTTCCAGGACTAGGGCTCTATCAGTAAATTAAATGAATTTGAGACTGTTCTTTGTCACTGTGGGTATCTAGCACAGAACAACACCCTCTGTATTAAAAATACTACAAAGCTGAATGATGTATTATCAAAGAGTGTCCCTCTACAAAATTCTAAGCTGTGCCTGGGGTAATTCCTGAATTGTTTGGAAGAGTGTTAATTTTCCCAGGCCAAACTCTGCTCAGGACCATTCCAGCAATCCATTAGCAGAGACAATCAACTTCCAGCAAGCCAGGCATGCTCCTTGGCACTACTTAATTCACTAGGCTATACACACACTGGTTGAGAGGTCTGCCTTTTAAAGCTCCTGAGCAAACACAATTTTCTTCCTAGTCAATGCCACAGTGCTACAGCAGCTCTGAATATCAGGCTGTATCTAAAATGTCTTATCTTAGCAGTCACATTAATTTTCATCTACCTGGAAAGGGCCTGAAAAACTATCTATACCCCTGTGTTTCTACCCCTGGGCACTCTTTCACAATCTATATTCAAGAACATGAAAGCAATAGGGTGATCCAGAATTAGACATTGCCATTTGACCATTTAGCATGCCTTAAGTTGATTAGTACTAGATATTCAGGAAATAAAACTGAAGTGTCACAGGAGACATGCCAATCAGCACTGAATAGTTCTTGTACTAATGTGTGCTAAGTGCTGACAATCCCATTAGTCACATCAATCTCTGATCATGTCCTCATCATTCATCATAAATACAGTGGTAGGAATACTTTTTCTCCTTCTCTTTTATTAATTCTAATGTAAAAATAATCTTATTGTCATATTGGAATAGAATAACCTTCAGCATCTGTTGACATGTCATTAAGCAATTTTTCTTCTTCAAAGTTATAGCAGGTATCAGGGAGACAGATGAGAAATTTTATTACATTGTGAAAGAAGAGAAAAATTACAGAGAAGCCTTGATCCACTGCAGAGACAGAGGAGGATCACTGGCCATGCCTAAAGATGAGGCAACCAATGCCCTGATTGCTGACTACATCTCCAGCAGCGGCCTGTTCCGAGCCTTCATTGGGCTGAACGACATGGAAAGAGAAGGACAGTTTGTGTATGCAGACAACAGCCCACTGCAGAACTACAGTAACTGGAAGCAAGGGGAGCCTCATGACCCAGCTGGTCACGAGGACTGTGTGGAAATGCTCAGCACAGGAGAGTGGAATGACTCTGAGTGCCAAGTCACCATCTACTTCGTCTGTGAATTCCTCAAGAAGAGGAAATAAAAGTACCAGAGAATGTGCCTGGCACCTGCTGTACATACAATAACCCATCCTCATTCATTTACAGTAGGGAGATCAAATCAGGAGTAGGAAACTGGGGACAGGGCTCAATCCAGCCTTCACATCACTGGGCTAATCAAAGTAACTACTGTTTAGTCATTAGTGATTGAGTCAGCACAGGGGGCCTCCAGCCAGCTGCAAATTTTTATTTCATTTCTACATGCATTTTAGGGTTGGCATTTCTATGTGTAATTTAGGGGTAAATTTAGAGCATGCAGACGTGAATATAATTTCACTAGTTCCAGAAATAGTAAGATTATTGGTATATGAAGTACTGATGTGATTTACAAAGTCCACAGATGGAAAGAGCATGACCTTCATTAATCTCTGACTTGCACAGGGAGTCCCAGTAATCTCCCTAATGACTTCAGAGCTCAGAGAAAAGATTTTAAGTATCTCTTGGAAAATTCCTTCTTTTGTTAGAATCATAATTTGAGGTGGAAGGTATCTCTGGAGGTCATTTGCAAAATAGGACCAACTTCAAACTTAGAAGTTGTTACAGTCTCCTTAATTTGGCTGTGCAATTATATTGCCAGATAGGCATTTATCTGGTCTTCTGTAAAGCCTTTGACATGATCCTCTACAATAACATTGTTTTTAAGTTGGAGAGATGGATTCAACGAGTGGACTGTTAGATGGATAAAGAATTGGTTAGATGGTCACATCCAGAGCGTGTTGGTCAATGGCTCAGAGTCCCAAAGGACATCAGTGACAAGGGATGTCCCTCAGGGATCTGTAGTGTGACCAGCACTATTTAATATCTTCATTAATGACATAGGCAAAGGCATGAAGTGCACCCTCAGCACATCTGCAGATGGCACCAGGCTGGGTGGTGCAGCTGACACACCTGAAGGATGGGATGCCATTCAGAAGGATCTGGATGCCATCCAGAGGGACCAGGTTTGAGAAGTGGCCCATGGGAACCTTACGAGGTTTAACAAGACCAAATGCAAGGTGCTACACTTGAGCTGGGGCAACCCCTGGTATCAGTCCCTGGTATCAGGTGAGGGATGAACAGATGGAGAGCAGCCCTGCCCAGAAGGACTTGGGGGTGCTGGTGGATGGGAGGCTGGGCATGAGCTGGCAATGTGCACTCACAGGCCAGAAAGCCAAATGTGTCCTGGGCTGCATCCAAAGCCCTGTGATTCTGCCCCTCTATTTCACTCTGGTGAGGCCCCACCTGCAGTGCTGTGTCAGCTCTGGGGTCCCCAGCACAGAAAGGCCATGGACCTGGTGGAGCAAGGTCTAGAGGAGGCCACCAAGATGATGAGCAGGATGGAGCACCTCTCCTGTGAGGAAAGACTAAGACATTTGGTTTTGTTCAGCCTGGAAAAAAGAAGGCTTTGGGGTGACCTGATTGCAGCCTTCCAGTACCTGAAGGGAGCCTACATGGAAAATGGAGAGAGAATTTTACAAGGACATGTAGTGACAGAACAAGGGGGCATGCATTTAACTGAAGGAGAGTAGATTTAGATTAGATATGAGAAAGAAATTCCATACTGTGAGGGTCGTGAGCCCAGAGAAGCTATGGATGCCCCATCCCTGGAAGTGCTCAAGGCCAGTTTGGATGGAGCGCTGAGCAACTTGGTCTAGTGGAAAGAGACCCTGCTCACAGTATGAGGGTTTGAAATAGATGATCTTTAAGGTCCCTTACAACCAAAATCATTCTATGATTTTACATAGAAGAGATCTCACTTATCTCTGCTTTCAACTCTACCATCCATCAGCCTGGCCTGAAATGTGAGGACTTAATAGTACATAGACATGCAAGCCTGCACAGCTTGTAGGCAACCTAAAAACAGATAGAGTAGTTCTAGTGTCTGAAGTCCCCAAAATCTGTGATAAACATACAGAAGTCTAGTACAAAGAGAACAGTGTAAAGGAAGCAACACCATTCCTGTAGGTTGTAAACAGGCACATGTAATATAAGCTATACCATGTGTGTTGCTGGTTTAACAAGTGATTCTAGGAACATATAAACTCCTTAACTCAGAAGCCAATGATGTTTGATGTTTAATGCTAAAATCACCCATGCCTTTGTAACACAAGAAGAAGCTATAGAACAGGTTTTATCCCCCAAGAATCCAGATTCAGGCGTGGTTGAACAACTTAGTCATGCAGTTCAGAGGGACTCACTAAAAATGATGAGCACTGAACACGAAGGCTCTGCTGTCACTGTCTGGCTACTTAGATCTCCATGTCAGAATGCCCACAAAGAATCACATTTTTGTATCTTTGAGAATACTGACAGAGCTTTTTTCTTCAGACACAGCAAGTGCTTAGTCATGGTTTGCCTTTCCTCACAGCAGGAGATGCCAAAAGAAACCTCAGGGCCATTGCAATGCAAGTCTGTAGGTTTTCTTTCCCACTTAACACTAAAAATTAAGGAAGGGTATCTGGAAGCTAAGGAGAATGCTAGACACTTGGTATCACACAGAACAGGTCACTGAGCACCAGGTGCACATAGTCCTCCTCTGGGTATACAAAGAGCTGGACATGCCATCAGTTAGTAATACAGAGGGTCAGCTCTGAGTCTCCCTTCTACTGCTGAGTACAGCACTGCAAAGGCAACCAAACAATCATACATCCTCAACCTCACCCTAAACAGGAAAATTCTCCAAACGATTTGCCTGGTTGTTTGACTCCAGGTTCACCTCTGAGCATTGGCCAAGACAGGAGCATCCCAGGTGACTCTGTGACTCAGAACCACTCTTGTAATCTGGTCTCTCTGACACTTGTTCCTCCAGAAAACCTCCTGCTGCTACCAGCAGTAAATTATCTGTGTTGCTACACACCCTCCAGGAAACTATTCAGACCTGTGAATAAAGGGGTGGGACTTCATTGCTCCCCTTCTATGCTATGAGAGTATTTGGGCAAACAGATTCACTTTGCATGACATAACTCAGCCTGAATTGTTCCCTCTCTGGGAACTGATATTCCTAAAAACTAGGCAGAATTACACTTTTTAGGATCTATTGTCATAAACTCATTGAATTAAACACTTCGGTTTTAGAAGAATTAATGGGTAATGATAAAGAATCAATGACTAATTCAAGAAAAAGCTTCTTGAGGATAAATAATGCGTTTTAGAAGTTCAAGCCCAAGGCTGCTAGCCTCAATCACAGCAGGTCAGTTCCTACCAGTCATGCAGAAGTGGCATAGTAATATCCCTGTGGGTAGCCACAATCACTTCTCCATACTTCATCTTACTTCTGAACCAAAAAGCCACCAAAACATGCTTACCAGACTGGAGGTCCATATTCTGAAACCCTCTGGCCATACTGAGACCACTGGCTGACAAAACTGAGAGGTGTCCTTAATGCTACATCCACCACGGATAGGCCATTTTCCTGTTCTTTAGGAGGAAACTCAGAGCTGGGAGAAGGTGAAAGTGGAGCAATACTCTGCTGCAGAATCAAGCTCTGCCTTAGATTAGACCAGCTGCTCCCTAAGACATGCAAAATCAGGAAAGAGAGGTCTAAGCTGAAACTTTAGGGTTTTTTTAGGTGACTATGAGTTATGAGTAAACCTGGACCATGCTCCATGTAGAGGAAGGAATGACTATTGCAGCCTCTGGCTGCATGGCTGAGTGAGGAAGTGAGCGAGAAACTTGTGCTGGATTTCTACAATGGAAAGGCTGGGACTGCCCAGTTCTTCCATCCTTATCCTCTACTACCACACCAGCTTCACCCTTTCTTAAATAGAAAAAAATAAGCAAAACCAACCCTTTTAACCACTCTATTATTGGAACATTGGGCAGAGTTACACCAGCTGAAGCAAGCAGACTTGGGGTGGCAGTTCCTTTGCTAGCTAGAGAAGAGGGACAGCAGAGGAGCACAGCAGATGTCCAGTGTTCAAGCCAGCCAGGCATAAGTATGAGCAGGTGCTTGTGCAGCCCATGCCTGCAGCACTAGCTCCAGTTAATAAATTCTGCCAAGAAACTCAACTCATAGGCCAGGCCAAATAAAAAAGCCTATACCACAGAGGAAACCTGGCAGGTAGGTGCCTGCCCCATGCCTTGTGGACACAGGCTTGAGCCTTAACTAACTGAAATATTATAGCCATGTTTTGCAGAAAAAAACATGCTTGCTATAATTAAGAATTTGGGCTACATCAAAGGTTTCCACTGCTAGCCAATGGAAATTCACTGTGGTGGGTAAAGTATCTTAGGTTTATACATTAGGTGGATGGAGCCAGGAACATAGGAAATGGTGTCTGACTATTTACAATTTATGGTCTGTTGATGTGTGACTCCTAAACCATTTTACCCAATCCCAGTGTAACTTTTTCATGTTTTTCTTTCCATTATTCCCAGGCCAAATGTTCTTTCTTCAAATTATACTTGCTCTTTCTTGTCCTCCCACCACTTAACTTACCACTGTGAAGAGCCTGGCTTTGTCTTCTTGAAGGCACCCTCATAGGTGCTGGCAGGCTGCTAGCAGGTTCACCTGAAGTCACCTCTTCTCCAGGCTGAAGAAATCCAGTTCCTTTAGCTCCTCCTCACATGGCTCTGACTCCAGCCATTCTGGGGAATCTCAGCTAAACTTGGCTCCAATTTCACATTGCCTTTCCTGGAGGGGCTCAAAAGGACACAGTGCCTAGGTGTGGTCTGACAGGTGCTGAGCAGGAGCATAATCCTTTCCCCCTTTCCCCCAAGCTCCTGGCTGTGCTCTCTCCAGCACAGTCAGGATGCCATTACCTTCTTTGCTGCTGGGGCACACTCCTGATGCACAGGCCATGTGCTGTCTGCCAGGACTCTCCAGAGCCCTTGCAGTAAAGCCAGTCACCCCCAGCATGTATTCATGCAAGGGCTCAGCATTCCCAGGTGGCAGGAACTTTGCATTTGTCCTTGCTGAATTTCATGAAGTTCCTCTTGCCCCATTCCTCCAGCCTGCCTAGGTTCTCCTGTATGGTAGCACTGCCTACAGCATATTCATTATTCCCTCCAATTTGGTATCATCTGCTAACCTGAGGAAAGTGGATTTTATCACCTCCTTGAAGTACCTTGTAAAGATGTTAAACAGGACAGTTCCTGTCTCTAGATCCCTGTGGCACTCTGCTAGGTAAACAGGAAAATGTCTGGGTAGAGAACAACTCATTTAACCATTCTCCTCTGAGCCAAATCAATGAATTTTTAGCCATACAGACTATAACACCCATCCCAGCTGGGATATAAGAATGCTGTTGGAGACAATATCAAAAGCCTTGCTAAATTTGAGGTAAATGACAGCCACTTCTCTCCCCTCATCAACAAATCCAGTCATAGAATCATAAATACAATCAGGCAGCCAGACATGATTTACGTTTGGTAGATCCATGCTGATTGTTTCTGACCACCTTCTCCTTCATCTGCCCAGAAATGTGCTCCAAGAGGACCCATTCCTTTAAGTTCCACAGGGACCAAAGCAATGCTGATCAGTTTATAGCTTCCCAGATTGTCTTTGCCCTTCCTGAAGAAACGGTGCAACATTTACCTATTTCCATTTATTAGGAACCTTCCATGATTTCCATAACCCTTCTGATGTAATAGAGTGGCTCTGCAGAGACATCCAATTTTTTTTTTTTTTGGGCACCTTGGATGTGGTCTGTCTGCTCCCATGGTTTTTTCTGGTCAAACTCTCTCAAGTAATCCCCACCTAAACACCCATCTACTGCTGGTAGCTCTCTTTGTCTCCTTGGACCCTTTCCCTAAGCACAGATGCATGGGATAGTTTGGTGGTAAAGATAGCAAATAAACCTTAGAATGCCTCTATGTTATCAGTGTCTGCTGTCATTACATCACCCCCTCCATTCAGCAATGGTTCCACATATTCCCTCCTCAGCCTTTTTATACTAACAAGGCATTGGAAGCTCTTCTTGTGCTTCCCATTTAAGTCTGAACTGCATTTAGCCTTTGTATCTCCCAAGGCTACTCCTACAAACTCAGGTAATACTTCTAAATTATTCCATTGTAGCCTGTCCCTGCTTCTATCTCCTCTAGACTACCTTTTCATATTGGAGCTCCACCAAGTTCCCTGTTCAGCCACACCAACTTCCTGATAAAGCTACCTGTAGATGTGTAGTGAAAACAAGAACGCTGCCTAAGATAGCAAGAATACTTCAGCATGCTTCCTGCTCTTGGAAAACCAGGAATTTATGATCTTCTGTATTCTAAAGAATGTCACTCAGTACAAGCATTATCATCCTGTTCTCCTGAGGCTCATAACATATATAAGGCACAGACATCTATGGTAAATATAATGTTTTAGAAACTAACTCTAATAAAAATGAGCACAGAATTAATATATCCCATTAGAATACAATACATTTTCCTCCATTTTAATTAGCACAAAGAGCAATTGCCACATTCTTGACCATAGCCACAAGAATATATAGGCATCTCTATGTAGTTTTACATACAGTCTTAAAAATACATTGCAATTGTAGTTCAGCTGACTGAAAAGGTTATTGAGATGCAATTTGACACCACGTGTGATGACAGAAATAGTAAATGTGTCACAGAGAGAGGATTAATATGGTTATTTGGAAACATTGCTCTAGATCATATTGATTTAATAGGTTTGCATGGTACAGAAGCCATAAATTGCTATTTCTTTTTTTCTTCCTTTTTTTTATATATTAAAATCATAAGTAAACTACTTAACATGGGGAAAAAAGAATGAGCGAGATCAAAGTAGTATTGTAATACGTGTTTCTTTTATGCTTTTGTGGCAAGGGACAACAGCAAATTGTAAAAGAATTTCTGCCTACCTGCTGTGTGCAGTGTGCCCAGCTACAGCTCCGGGCCCCACCCACTCCTGGCCTGGAAAGGTTGCTCCATGCAGATCTTTCAACATAGGGAGGAAAAGTTTCAATTGATTTTCAGGTGGGTGGGACCAGGAACTCACATCACTCCATTTTGCAGACAGCAGCAGCAGCCTACTGAAGCACAATAGCTGAACACACAGAGCTGTCTGTGGCTGGGGAGTTTGTGTGAATGTGTGCATTTGAGTTCTAAATCCCTAAGCACCTTAGTGCTGTACCTCAGCATCCTCAGTGCCATATCCGTGCCTAAATCCCATGGAGGTCCTGTGCTTAATCAAGTGCAGACCTGCAGATGCTGGGGGAGTCAAGGAACTGTAGCTTCTCATTGGTATGAGGCAGTACATCATAGATGCATCTGCAGAGCCACAACTCAAATTATGCAACTTCATTATATATCTTCTTTTTTGTCACATTTTTCTTTACTTTACTTTTTTTTTTTTACTTTACTTTTACTTTACTTTACTTTCTATGTGTTCTGCAAAACAAAAATAACTTTTAAAAACTAGCCAGATGTCAATCATTACTTTGGTTTTATTGATGTGGGCATAGTTCAAACCTAGAGAGTCCTAAAAAGTATAATTAATATCTTTTTGAAAGCAGATTTCAGTGATGAATCCCCTGTTCATTTTTTTGTCTTACTAGATGCTGCAAACTTTGCTATCTTGTTAACCTCAGCAGTAAATTATCTAGCAAGGTATGCTAATTTTCCCAACTTCATACAATAGAAGTTTTTATATCAGTTTCCCACAACATTCCCAGAGTTCATGGAACACTCTACTATGTGGAGGGTGGAAGGAGTCACAATGATGATCAGTCAGTCAGCAGAAGATTAGGTAAAACAGTGCAGAAAAATGTGAATACAGAATTGGCAGATGCTTACAATGTGAGCTGATGGATTATTTCCCACTGTGAGCTAATTTCTAGGTCTTGCAAAGGCTTTAAAGTTTGTCAGAGAAAATCTAAAATGTTGTCAGTAGGTCCAACAAGAAATTTCAATTCAATAGCTCAGGAATACTTTCTGCAGGTCCATGTTTGCAGGAGAGAGAACTTTCTCAGGACCTGAAGAAGCAGAAATACATTTTCTGCAAAACCAAAGAGAAAGCAGACACAAGTGATTCCTATGATCTATATCCATGTACCTACTAAACTACAAAATAAATTGTTCATCAAATGATGCTATTGCTTTTCTGTTTGTAGTGGAGGGTCTAGCCAGGTAACTGGAGATACACATAGGCACTTGATAAGCTGAATCCCAGCTGATTTCTTTCTGGTTTCTTTCACTGTCCACCAGAAACGCAAAAAGACTTCATGTGAGGTTAAGTATTTATTTTTGAGTATAGCTAGATGTAGAAATGTATGAACACATTACTCCTGTACAACAAATTACATCTTCAAAGTACCCCATAAACAGTAACTACACAGCAATTATACTATCCTATTAGTAAAGTAATGCACAGAATACTGACCTATTTAGTCTTTTGCTATTATGTAAAATTAATGAGCTGTGTTTTTTGACCACTGATTCATCCTTCCTCCAAATACCTGTGGATTAAAATTTAAGCTACTTAAATAGCTCCACAAAACTACTGGTGGGCAGAAAAAGGCAAGGCTATTCAAGTATTTGAAATGCACTGCTACAGACTGTAAACACTCTGAAGGATATGTGAACATAAGGTCCCATTCCAAATCAAATTCCAGGGTAGAAAAATAATTTTTTTAAAAGGTGTAGGTAGTCTACTGTTTAAAGTTTGTTTGGTTTTGTTTTTTTAATTAAAATGCCTTGTAAATAAATTAGAAAACTTACATGGTAGCCAATTCACCATCTCTTTCTCTCCCCTCATCCAGCACATCTGAGAACAATGTGCAAGTCCACTGTCAGGAGCTATTTACTGTAGTGGATGAAAGCACTCTCTACATAGGAGAAGCATGTGCACAAGCATGTCCATCCTGAAAGGTGTCAGGAAACAAAGTGCAAAGCCAGACGCTAATGAACACAAGAAATCATCAGCAACTGTGAATGAAATAAAATATTGACATGTGGATGAAATAAAATATTAATGTGCTTGCTACATTAAAAAACATGGAGAGAAAGTGAGATAGTTTTTAACTTATTTTTCATTGTCTAAACCACATGTTAGCAGAGTTTGACTCAACATGAGGATAGCACAAACCACCTCACCTTCCTTGATGATGTGTAAGCTAAACCTGCCAGCAGAACCACAGATTGTTTTCTATCCAGAAATTGCATACATACTGTGTGTAACACTTACTTCTTCACAAAGGACATCAGGCCAACAGGAATGCAGTTTAACTGGTTTAGGATTTATGAAAGAAAGAAAAGGAAAAAAAACCAAACCTGTTTGTTTTCCTCTGAATCAAAACCTACTTGATCAAATACTTAAACTTACAAAAACATTATGAAAGAATCTGAGGTGAGGTTCAGTAGGAACTAAATAGCTGCGATAGGCATGCAGAAATATATTCACAGCAATTCCCTGAAATAAAGGTATTGTTCTCATGTGTTATGTTAATTTCTGATGTAGCTTCAGGACCTGATAGCTCAGAAAGAGTTTGGCATCAGAGCTTGAGAACTTTGGCATGAGAATTTGCCATCAGTATCAGGACTGATTTTCAGATGATCTGAGCACATAAGCAGGCAGCATTTCTCAATCTGACATGAGAAAAATCAAGCATTAGAAGGAAGGTCCATGTTCTCTAAGGGGCATCCAGTTCCTGAAAATACCTGATTGTCCTATGGGAGTTTATCCTTGCAGAGGATGGGCAAACTCAAAATCTAAAGTTCAAGGTTAGAGAACATGTATTTGTGTTTACTCTAAGTAAAAAAAACCAATAACAACAACAACAAACAAAAAAACCAACAAAAAACAAAAACAACACCAACAACAACAACAAACAAAAAAACCAACAAAAAACAAAAACAACACCAACAACAACAACAAACAAAAAAACCAACAAACAAACAAACAAAAACAAAAAAAAACCAAAAAAACACCTAAAACAAGAGAAACTAATGCTGATATATCATTAATCATTCATGTTAATTGAAACCCTTGGAGTCCTCCAGGATATAAAATGCTGTAAACTTCACTCAAGAAAATTACACTCCAGGTACCAATATCCTTAAAATCACCTATACATAAGAACAATAAAACAACTCTTTATGAACGATTTGAATTTTATAATGAAATCAATATTTTTTCAGTGCAAACAAATAACTGTGATCATTTTATTTTTCCCTTTAATTATATGGGAACAGCAACAGAGTGTCTAAAGATGCAAATCATGGCTCAGACCACCTGAAGGTTTCTAGAAGCTGCATCAGCATTTCTTATCTAAAAGAAAAATCCCAATAATGGCTTTCGTCTACCATTTAAAAGAGTAAAAATGTACTGTACATTCCATAGAGAAGCTAGAATGTGTCAGTGTATCTGACTCATGAGTTTTGTGTTTATTTTTAAACTATTCTGTTAGTACTGAAATTAATTAATTTTGTGAACACCAGAGGCACTTGGATGCTTGGAGGCTTGGAGACAGTTTTGAAATGGTGCACAGTCAGTAAAAGGATTATAGGTTTGCCAGTGATTCGGTAGCTGAAGGGGTCCCTCTCAGCCTTATAACTCCAGTAGTTACTGTAAGTAACAACAGATGTCATTAGAAAAAGACCCTGATGTTTTAAGCAAACTGAAACTAACTAAAAATATAGAAGTTACTTATGATTCCCTTAACGATGCCTATACTTACAAAGAGCTCTTTACCATCCTACTAACAGTCATCAGGTAAGTCCTAATTATGTGTATACACTGTAACACTGATAAATCCTTTTTATTGCAAATAAATAAACTCTGATCTATAGACTCACTCCTTTTGCAGCAGCATTTTCATGCTATTTCAAACCATTACCGTGTTTTTTTATACAATCATATTTTAATGTCTCTATGCTTCTCCTTCCTGAATTTATTAATCACAAAATAAAGCCACCATTGTCTTTTGCCTAATTATCCTTTGCCTTCTATTGGATTTTTAGCTAGGATTTTGCTCAATAAAACAGTCCCCAAAAGGCAAACAAACTGCAACTGAGGGAAAAGGTGACTTCCTGAAAGCACTGATAGTTCATGAAAACAAAGGATACCTACTGCTGCCCAAAGAGAGATAAGATCAAGGGCCAACACGTTATGAGCAAAGATTACTACATCAAGTCTTGAGTGCTGACAGAGTGAGAAGAGGCCCATGCCACCAGCAGTACCAAAGGCAGCGTCTGTGCTGCATCCCTCAATGGCAGCACTTAGCACATCCTCCTTCAGTTCCTCTGCTACCGGCTGAACTGGTCCTTTATGCCATGAAGCTGGAGGGGGACAGGGAAAAAAAAAGTATTGCTGCTGTGCAGTCTAGCTATCGCTTTCCCTGGGCAATTCTGTCATGAACAACCAGTGCTATTTACTCATCCCTCATCTACAACAGTGTTATGCTCCCAGTTTGTACCTCTGAGATTTTCACACTATCTTCTGAGGACAATCCATGCAAACCATTTTTTCCTGCTGGCTCACCTATGCCAAGAGCAGAACACTGACTTCTTGAGACATTTTCCCATTAGGTTACTTGGCTTTGCTCTGCCATGCCTCTCTCTACCTACCTTGCCTCCTGCACAATCTCAGGTAAGGATCCTCCTCTATGCTATGATGAGATTCTGGATTTTTACCTTTGCTGCACCCTCACACATCTAAAGGAATTTCTCAAAGTAAATCAAAGAAAAATTGGCCCTTGGCACATTACACTCTATTACTAGAGAACAGCAGTGCCACCAAGTCAAACAAATGAAGCGCTGGTAACCTTAGGAACATGGAAACAATGTTATGAGAACAGGTCAGGAACCTCAGCCTGATCTCCCTAACACCAGTTTACTCCACCAAGGAGGGTCCCTGGCTCCACGCCAGCCTCCAGCTGGGGGGTGCCTGTGTCAAGAGGCCCCCAAACACTCCTAACCAGCCAGCAAAGGATTCCCTGCTTTAAAGGGTACCCTGAGAGCCAGGTCAATGCCTTTCATCCCACAGCTCTGGGCACAGAAGGCACTTCTGCAGGAAGAGGCCATGTCCAAAGTACCACCATAGCCTTATGAGCCAGCCAGAAATCACTGCTGGGAGCAGCTCTGAGACTGCTTTAAGCTGCTCCAGGGACTGGTTTGGTAACCAGCCATCCCTGGCACTGGTGTACCAAACAGGTTGCACATTTATCTTCACTTCCTCTCCTCAGCACACATCCCAAGATCAGTTTAACTGGACGAAGTGAGAGATTTCAACAGTTGTTTTTCCCTTAGTGTAATGATGCAAGAAGGTGCAGCATGCATTCACAAGCCTGGCCCTGCCTGCTAAAAATGAAAACTGTTGCACTGCCTCCCAAGAAACCTCAACAATGTGGTGGTATTTGCACACTAATTCATAATATACACAGGTCGAACCATGACCCTGAAATTCTGTTACCACTGAAATACACCACACAAATGATGCTAAAGGCTTTCCTTATCACTCATCTTAAGCAAACCAGTTTTATGCCCATTTAATTTCACTGGCTAAATGGGAATGACTCCAGAGTTTGTACCAGTATGAGATCAGAATCCTGCATGCAATTTCCAGCAGCATGTTAAATTAATTCATCCATAAACAAAAAAGTCTCTTTTGCATGATCAGCTCCAGGCTTTCTATTTTTGATATGTAACTAACTGTAGGACTAGGAGAGTTTGTGTTCCATATTAGGAAAGAGCAGCTTTGCAAATCTAAAAGAAACACAGATGACTTTTGGGGACAACTTCCTCCAGAACAACAATGTAACTGGAATAAAGAAGCAGATCCCTAATGTCAAGAAAACCTTGCTTAGCTCCACTCTGGCTTGGGGAAATCTGCTTGTGCACAAACATAGCCACAGGAGAATAGGGTTACTGTCATTTATTTGGTTTGTATTTTCCATCTCTTTGACCACTTTGGCAGACAACTCTTGTGGCACACTGTAACATAGGACATGAGATTACATCTCTTACTGAAGGGCTCCTGATAACATACTCAGATACGGTGTTAAGGACCATGAATTCTGAATTTCACATTACTTTCACTTATCTTTCACTATTCACTATTTCACTATCTTTCATAACTTTCACTATTCTAGTATCCTTACTAATATTCAGCTCTTCCAGAAGTATCATGCCATACATCACAAAAGGTAGTCAGGATCTTGCTGCATAGGACCACTGTGTAAGTAATTTTCATATCCAGTATGCTCTTTCAAAATACTAATTTATCTTTTATTATAGCTGACTACAGATTTTCATAACTTACTGCATTTTTCTAATGGTTGGTCACCTGGGGGAGAAGAATTACAGAATTCCAAGGAATATATTTTAATTTATATATGTAATATGCAAATCACTATATGTGGAATGAAATCATCAATTATTTTTTATAATCTAAAATTGATAGCAACTGGTTTAGTAGTTCTGTGACAATGCCTCCTTTACATTAGACTGCCATAAGCATAAGAACACAAAGGGGAAAGCGCTTTTTACAGCCATTTAAGAGCAATTTTTAGTCCTTGTGGTTGTATAGACACACAGTGAATCAATATACTATTGTCCACTTGTTGGCTCTGGTGGATTGGAAGCTGCATCATTAGTTTACCTTGTAACGTGCCAAGATGCAATTAGTTACACAAAAATGCTATTAAAAAGCAGTTCAACATGAACATGCGCTTTCGCGTGGAAACTTAAAAATGCAATCCTGACACTAATCTCTTAAAAAATCCAGTTCTTTAAAGATTCAACCAGTACATGAATCAGTATAAAAGCAATCCCAAATGGTACTGTAGCATATCTTGCCTGAACACAGCAAAAATATATTAAACAGCCACTTTAATTTAAATGATTAGTATTTAGGAAAAAGCACAGCCCAAAATCTACTCAGTGGATCTATACCTAGCTGTGAAAGTGAAACTAGGACTTTTTTGTTAAAACTGACTTAAAATTTCAGGAAAATAAGTGTTACAAGGAATGTACAGATAAAAAGAAACAGTATTTACAAGCAAGAAACAGTGACTGCACATGGTATGTAATCATTAGTAAAATCCAATACTGCTGGAGTTCACACAGATTAACTGTGCAGCTGGATAATAACACTGGAAATGTTTATGACCAAGTATTATTTGTACTTCCTTTGTGTAAGATAAGGACAATCACATTTCATGTTCTGAATCATAAACTAACCAACCCTGTTTTCCACCCACTCAGACTTCTCCCTCTGCAGGGCAGTCTTAACAGATTTAGGGCCAGATTGTGAAATTAATTGGATATATTGTCTCCAGAATGCAACTCCAAGAACAAATCCCCTACACCTAATCACTTAGGCACAAGTCTGAACACCATTCCTTTCCAAAACACACCCAAACCTGGTCCTGTAGGCATGCACTTCCAGAATCTGGGGTCTTTTCCTGGAGATAAAAGGATGGGACACAAGGTTCACTTTTAAAATAGATCTAGAGGAAAAAACATCTTATTGCATTGGATAAGTGATGGAATAAAGCACTCAGAGAAGAGGGGAGGCTGGGCTTAGTGCCTTCTTCAGCCTAATGGGGATTCAATCCCACATCTCTTATTTAAGAGTTCAAGAGGCATCCAGCCACAAGAGGCCTAGGGATGAAGACAGAGCACAAGAAAGAATGCAAGCTTTTGCATCTTCCTCCTTTAGAAACCATGGTTTCAAAGCCAACCAGCTATTAATGCATTTTGAAAGCATCACAAACCTATTTATGTACAGAATGGTATGGCAGAAACACAGATGAGTCCTGTTTTATGGAGCTAACTGCTCTCCACCTAGGGCTTGGATTGGGGAACAGGAATCACAGACTGAAGCATTTCTTGTCATCACAAAGCATATCCGAGAAACATCATGCATCTAAAAATAAAGGAATATAGTCTTCATGCCCAAGCTAGTTCAACTTCCAGAGCAGCTACACACACTTACATGAAACCTTCTTAAAATGTGATCTCTGAAGTTGCAGCTGTATGTGTGGAAGGTAAAGACTGCATGGGACAACACTGGGTGAAACACAGTCCTAGTCATTCCAGAGGTAGGACATCCCAGCCTAAGTCGCAACTTACAAGGGAGAAATAAGTGAAGTGCTGCTGGATGGCATATCCTTCATCTGGAGAAGATGCTTATACAAATAAGCATAAGAAAAAAAAAGGATTGTAAGTGGTCTGGTGAATGTTCACCTTTCTCTACCCTGAACTTTTACAAACATCTTCTACTAGTTTTAAGCAGTGGTGCACAGTTGAGCCAGACTGAACAAGAAGATACAAATGAAATGTTTTCAATATTTTGAATGGAAAACCTAGTAGGCTCCTTTAAAAAAACCAAAAACCAAAAAACCAAAACCAGTTGCGCAGCCACGCAATTTCAAAGCCCAAATATCCGTAACCAGAAGGTAAATAACAACCTTTGGCAAAGCCGGCATTAGGAAATCACGCCCCGAGTCTGGCCTGATTCAGGACCCGTGAATGCGGAGCGCCGCGCTCCTGGGGAAGCCGAGAGCCGGACACGGCGCGGCTCCAGCCCCGGCGCCCGGCACGGCGGGGCCGCGCCCAGCCC
>VZTT01059739.1:82629-98303 GCA_013400855.1 Buphagus erythrorhynchus | reverse complement strand
ACCGGCACCGGCACCGGGACCGGCCCCGCGCCCTCCGGCCGGCACGGCTCGCTCCCCTCGGGCCGGGGCCGCGGCGCGGACTGCCCCGCACACAGATGGGTTTCGTGGGGCTGCTTGAGCTGTCGAGGGCTCTGAGCCACTCTGTCCCCCCGACTCAAAAAGGCACCACGGGGAGTTACGCCAGGTTTTGTCTGTGCAGGTGTCACGCGTCCTCTGCAACCTCCTACGAGTATGTTCAATGTCATGTATGTGTTAGACCTCGCTGGTGTACACGGGGCTGAGGACCTTTGAGCTGAGGTTGGCTATGACGCTCTGCAGTGCCACTGATTAGTGGGAGATAAAAACCAAAAAAGCTTGGTAGAACTCATCTGACCTTATTAATTTTTTTTTTTTTTTTCTTATGGTCAGAGCAGAGTACTGCTTGGGTCCCAGCCTGTGAGTTGGATCCCACCTCTGTAAAACTGTAAACTGTAAAATTGTAAGCTGTAAATTGTACCTAAGCAAGGAACAAGTTGAAACTCGAAACACAAGTCCGGGCACTAAATCAGGCCCAGAGGCAGTAAGGACAAAAGGTTAATTTGGTTGGCCAACCAATTGTACATCTAACAGCCAAGCTGTAGTGGACAGGTGTAGTGTGAGGGAAATAGCACAACAATAGATGCTGAGATTAGCAGTCTCTACAGTACAGTTCTAAATTTATTTTTAAGGAACCCTGCAAGTTTGCACATTCAAAATACTGAAAACGTTTCATGTGTCTCTGTTTTTTGTTTAACAGACACTTTCTGGTATCCCTTTTGCTTCCTCACTGCCCATCACTCTCTGGTCACCAAGTAACAGACTTGCACCTGCAGTCTTGTGAAACTAGAGAAAGTTTGGTTCTTCACAGCTAAAAAAGGAACCCTAGAGAACAACTTGACCAGTAATACACAAACCCATGGGAGCTTTGAACTGAGACTAGCAATGCATCTTTACATATGTGCTGTTACAGAGTAACGCCAGAGAGGAACCAACTAATTTTATAGCAGGCATCTTTTGAAAGGTATCTCTTATCCAACTGTGATACAAAAAGAAGCTCTCCGAATCTGTAAATGTAACCTCTGACTTCCTGGTTTGTAAATTTGTAGAATTTAAACAAGAAAGAAGGAACTTGCACTTGGAAATAGATTTTAGTTGACACTATTCAGCAGGTTGGACTATGAAGTTCAATCTTTTTGTAATAAACAGACATCTTTGGAATTAATCATAACTGTCATCTAACTATCCTTTTTTATTAAGAGGCAGGATTTGCAAGAAGAATTAGTAGTGTTCCTTCGGCCAAGAGTTGATTAAACCATGGAAGCCTTAGAGCACATAAATTCTCCAGCAGACCACCCCTAGCACAGCATCCCTACCATGCATTTGCTGTGAGGAGTCTGCTGAAATGAAAATTGGCACTGCTGAATTCTTATCCAAGTTATGATGATTCTGGAAAGCTCTGTATTTTTTTAGTCTTTACAGCATAGTCTACAACTCACCTTATTCTGTATTCTAGTTTTTTTTTTTTAATTTGCTTTAATGCTTTATGTCCTCTTTCAGCTTGGTATTACAAATACATTGAAAAAATGGGTGTCTTTTTATCTGCCTTCTGTATCTCATCTGATTAGGACTACAAAACGAAACAGTATGAGATTGAATCCAAAGCAGTAGAAGTACATCCTTTTCATACTAATTTGTGTATACAGAGAGAGATTTGTGTGGGGGTGTGTGTGAAGCATGTTTTCACATTTCTTATATTTTGCTCAAAATTGGAGTAAGGGTAAAATTTTCAGCAGCAGCACACAAGTCACCTGGGTTTGTAAATCCCATTTTCAAGACTATTTTAAGAGGCTTTAGGAATTTCAGAGTGGCTTTGTCTTTTCACCACTTAGTGCCTATCATTTCTGAGAGGAGGACTTGGGCTCTCTGAGTACTTTTAAAGTGTTCCCTCTTGGTTCCTAAGAGTCATCTGATGATCTATAGTGTGTGATATCAGCTCTTAGGCAGAAAGGACTGAGTAAAAGTTATCTCAGTTTATTCGCTGTACTCCTTTCCTTGCAGCTGTTTGGAACAATAGTCTGGATTTTGGTCGCCTCTACCGGAGTTCCACTGCCACTGCTGCAGGGATGGGTAATGTTTGTGGCAGTGACATCGTGGTTCCTCTCCATTGTGTTCCTCTGTGTGTTCCTCTTTGGTTATGCAAATAGAATTGCTGTCAACTGGAACCAGGCGGTAAGATTTTTTTTCTTTATTTAAGGATTCTCTTTGTTTTATAAACTGAAAATTATTTAATGAGAAATGTTGATCTTAAGTCTTAACACCTGGCTTTCTGCTTTGGCACAAAGTTTTTCAAACAGGAATACAAAACTGGATAAAGAAAGAATAGGGTTACAGAGGTGGCAGAGGAAATCCAGGTTTTATGATGGAGGCTGAAGGAGCTTTTGAAGCTGTTTGGAGGAGTACACTTGTCCTCTGTGAGCACATAAAATGTATGAGTAGCAGGAAAAGGACTAATTTAACAAGGCATGACAACAAATTTGTTTAAATGGCCAGAAATTATTGTGGACTGGAAATCGGGAAATACTTTCTGACTTTTAGAGAAGAAGTAGTAACACCTTGTGAATAATGGAGATGTAGAAAGATATATCTAATATTATAAAGGAAAGGATGCATTTATGAACATACTGTGTGATGTAGATGTCTGAGATAGTACAGACTGGACTTCAGCACACAGAAGGTTCCCTCCAGTTCCTAAGAAAGTCTACTGGTGACTTTTGGGTCAATTCCCCAAACCTAGGGCAGCAATGGTGAGTGGCTGTTAGACCTTAGGTGGTAAAAGACAATAACCTGCACTATATCTTAACATCTTATTAGGACACTTAACGTCTTCATCTTTCTTAGAGGGAGCTTGGTGGGACTGCAGATATAAGTATTCTTTGCTGAGCTTTTCAGCTTGAAAACAGAACCTGAATCTTGCTGTAATTGATTGTTATGGCTTGTGCCAGTAGTTCTCAAAGACTGTAGATTCCTGTTAAAAAAGGGAAGTTTTTTTGTATTAGTTTTTGCCAACCACCTGGATACCTCAGGTTATTGATTGGTAATTTACATAATAAGAGGTGGCATAACTGTGATCAGAATTTTTAATTATAAAAAAAAAAAATTCTTCCTAAAGGACTGCAACTTCTAAACTACTGAAGTATGTCTGCCTGTAACTGCTGATCACCTTCACTTTGCTCCTGGGCATCTTAGTGTTCCTATTGACACTTCCCTTGATCATAGCTAGAATTGCATGCTTCAGTATCAACAGCTGTGGATATTTATCTGTTCAGGTAATTCATGGACAGGCCCTTAAAACAAAAGTTCTTTAAAGCAAATGATAAATCTTTATGAGTTTGGAGCTCTGATAAATCAAAGCCCATCAGTGCTAACAGACTGGATTCTATTAAAAAACAAACTTTAGCACTTTAATAATGAATAAACAAACATACAGCATCAGCTTTCCAGCACAATACAGGCAGTAATTAGGCTAATAATCAGTTACAATCACAGAGACCTTTACAGGGATTTGTGCTGCAACATCCTCACAAATTATGATGCAACAAAGCCCTTGAGCATAACTAAAGTAAATTAATAGTGTCCTGGGTTTCATTGAAACTGTTTGCCAGTTTACAATCATGCATCTATTTAAGAGTTGCTGGGTAAGGACAAAGTCTTTTCTAGATTGAAAATGCTATACAAATTTCAGTTTGTAACAATTGTATGTGTGTTACACATTGGCTACTTGATGCTGGCAGTTTGTCATACTGTTAATTTTGTCCCCTTGTATATAATAAATTGCTGGAAAATTTTCTATGTCAGCAAATGGATATGTGACTTGTATAAAAACTGCATCTGTAACTTTATCAAAAAAGCTTTCATAACTCAGCATCTCAAATAAGTGCAGAGAGAATAATTTTATCTCTAACTTGGTAGCTGAAATCCAGCCCCTTCCAGCTGTCAACAAAAATAAGAGAAGATACTTTACCAC
Source organism: Buphagus erythrorhynchus (assembly GCA_013400855.1). Classification (NCBI taxonomy): domain Eukaryota; kingdom Metazoa; phylum Chordata; class Aves; order Passeriformes; family Sturnidae; genus Buphagus; species Buphagus erythrorhynchus. Next base: position 94,261 of record VZTT01059739.1, on the reverse strand, counting down.
TATTTTCAGGTGCCCAAGTATTTTGTAACTTGTTGACACTGTAACTTGTTGACTTTAGCAGCACTTCACAAGTTGGGGTTTTTTTACCTTCTGTTGCAAATAAATAATTAATTACTGGAAACACTAAAACTATTTTTGTTACTAAAAATGCAGTCCTGGATTTAGTAATACCTTACACTGTAAATATATCTGCTCATACTAATAGCTATATTTAAAAAATAAGATGGTACACAGTGGAAAAGATGGACCTTATGGAGCTCCATCACTCAGTACATCAGTGTATTAAACCAGATGGTATGACAAATACTGCCCTTTACAGACTGACTCACAACACACTCATTTACAAAATTAAGCGTGAACTAACTTATGCTGCTCTTATAGTGTTTTGCATTCACTTTGTATGAGGTTTCAATGATGATACAAGTGTGGGAGCAAGGGAGACTTAGGCAGTATGATAACAATTACTAAAACCCAAAAAAAGTCCCTCATAAGGTCTTGGGGTTTTTGGTCACAGAAACGATAACCATGTCAGTGTGAAACCTTACTGATGCTACAGAGCTTCACTATAATTGCTGCCAGGAAAAGGAAATTAGAGGGTTTGGCAGGAGAATGAAGGAGATGAGAGTCTCTCCTGTATGCAATCAGTCCTGATCTAAGTGGAATGGGGAACTCTAGTAGCAGCTTATATCATAACTTATCAAAACTGACTAGGGTGTGATTTAAGTAGCGTTAGCTGCAATCAAATATGGAACAAGTAATCAGCTTGAAAAGAAGATTCTTTCAATTAAAAGAAAATCTCACATCTATGAAGAAAATGCATTTCTCTGGACACGGTAGTGCAGCACATTCTCACTTTGCTCCCAGGCAGGCAGAAGGTAAGGATTGTCACACAGTAATTTCTAGTGCAGGCGAGTGCTGTCTGCTGGACACATATAAAGTATCCTGGGTTCTCACTCTAGGCATACTGATAGTCCATTGCACTCAAGTGAAAAAGTTCATAAAGAACTCATTAGTTCGACTGCATATCATAGGTGTCATAAAGCACATGTATACTTGCATATATTTTAAAAATCATCTCTGTGGCTTTTACAGACACCTGTGAAGACAGGTGTGGGCACAAAATATATGTTGTATGGATCAAGAATTGAGTGCAGTGCAAATGTCAGCTTTTCAGACTGAATAATGGAAGATGTTGGAAGAATACTTTAGACATTTTAAACTGTACTGGAACATGCCTTAGATCTTGCTGCTGGAACACGGGGGTCTGAACTAGGGCCTACAAAGGCACCAGACATTTTTTGTGTGTCAGTAATGAAACCCAGAAATCAGAGTTAGGTGTTTCAACCTTTCACAGGTTTAAGTAAGCATTCATCTTAGAGGAGGGAATTGACTGGAGAGGGCCAGGAGAGAAGCATATTTGAAGTAAATCCTAAAACCTGTCCTCACAAGTCTTGGACCTTTTGTTCCACAATGTCATTTAGAGCTGTCAGGTTACTGACTATTGGGTAGAGCCAAATCAGAGAGAGTTGTGGAAATGCCTCAATTCTTGAATCTCATTGTATTGGGATGTTGGACATGTCCGCTGTGTCAAAGCTGAGTTGTTTCTGGGCATTTAGAGAAGCAAAATTTAAGCATGGAGGGAAGAATCTTGAAGCTTTGGTTATAGCTGATAAGGGACTTATAGGACTGCAAGATTGTACTGTGCTGCTTGAATTGCGATCAAGTTGGCCTGTATATGTCTTCTTTTTTATCTATCTGATGGGGAATTTCTGTAAACTCCACTAACTTTAAGGTGGTCTAAAATGTCAGCATAAGTACATAAAGATGAGCATATGCCTCTTAATTTGAAAAAATATTGATATTTGGGGAGAGGGAGAGCTGCCCTTTATCACTAATAATGTTAATGAGTTGCTTTTAATTGTAAGAAGCTGTGAAAACATGTCCAGGTTAAGCTGTTAATTGCTGTCAGATGGATTTAATACTGCTTATCTCAAGTTAGTGTTATCAGCTCTTGTTTCATGTTTCAGTGTTGGATTTCATTTGTACTGAGATGAGAAGAATTAGATATGTATTGGAGCCCGGACTGATTCTGTTACTTGCTTTTTAGGATTTTATTTTCCATGGGGCTACTTTTGTCTTTTATTTTGGAGCATTTCTACTGCAAGCAGCAACTACATCTCTGCATCACTTTCCCCGCAAATTCAACTCCACGACACAAGACAGGATTCTAAGTGGTCGTGAATATAACATAAGCATAGCAGCCTCGGTAGGTGTTTCATGTATTTGTATCAGGGGAACAGAAGTCTGTAGCAAGCACTTGTAGCCAGCCATTCAACTTGGGAATTTAACAGCAAACTGGAATAGAAAGAGGAACTGTGAGAGAAAGAATTGCCTTTGATAGCAGCAAGTAGTATCTAACAGAGACATGCAAAAATATTGGTATAAGCTAATGCTTATGGGATAGCTACTTACTCTTCAGTATAGTGTACAGTTGATACTCTTCACTGTAGTGTTTTAAATATATGATCACTACAGCTTGTAATTTTTAGACAAGGTATTTTGTAAAAACAGTTTTGGTTATTAGAAGCAAAAGAACAACTGAGCCTTTATCAGAGGATGAGGTATGAAATTTACACCTGTGTTCAAAATTTCAGTTGCTTTTTTTTATACCATTTAGATACTCCTGAGCATGCCATGGAGATAGAAAAATTTGGACTAGGTCTTTGTGAAGCTCACATATGTACTTACTACATCAGGACCCTGCTGTCTTTTCTTGCAATTATTAGAGTGCTTTGCTTGATAACCCAAGCCCAGAATGCATTTTTCTCACTGTAGTTGCATCACCACTGAATCTTTGTATTTGGTGATGTGGGTGTGCGTAGCTGAATCAGAAAATACATCAGGCTTTAATTTTCATCCTGGCTGGACTCTTCAGGGACTCTTCAGTAGAGGTGTGTCAGGCTTGACTTAAAGAACTGAAACCACTTAATTTTTTGTTCCATCCAGAGTCTTTCCTACCATGGAACTGTATATAGTTATTAAGCCTCTAAACCCTCTGTGGTTATCTGTTGTCCTTAAAACTCTGTGCACCATAACTTTTGCACAGTAAAACTTACATTTCATCTTAAGAATAAAACAGGCAAATGGAAAGTGTAAGGTTCACATTCTGTCTGCAAGAGCAGAATAGAAAGGAAAAGCCTTTAGCTTTGGCAAGCCAGGCCCTGAAGAGGTTGAGTGGGTGTGTCAGTGTCCCAAGGCCAGAGTTCCTCACATCACCCACCTGCCAATAACACACTCTAGCAGATCTGATCCCTGGGTGACTGTGTGGCACAAGGACAGCAAATACTAAGCAAATGCATTAAATTATACCCTTAAATGTACCTCTTCAGTCCTAGTTTAGTGTGTTCAGATCCCACTGAATATATAGTCACTGCAATAATTTTGTCTGACAACAAAATACTGGGCACTCCAAGAAAACACTCCCTGCTTCCATACTAATTTTTTAAAGGAGAATTCAGTTCTTCAAGCCCCTCAAATCCCTGTGAAGATAGAGGAAGAGAAGATTCTTTTGTAACTTGCCTCAGTATCTTCATTAAGAGTAGCTGGAAAATGGTGAATGAGATAAATGTAGTCTTTAGTGTCTTTGCATTTTTTGCAGAAGTGTATATTTAGGAAGTCAAAACATACAGAAAAAATTTTTGAATCTTTTAAATATTTCATTGAAACAGTCCTGTGAGCCACATGACAAAAAGAAAAAAAGGTTGCTAACATTCTGTCTTTTAAGATGATATTTTTATACCATGATTAGAAATATATGTATGCTCATTTTTTACGGATGATGGTTCTGTGGTATAGCATTTCTTCAAAACTTTAATTAGTCAAATTAACACTTTTATGTAAAGCAAAAGATGATTGAATTGGTATATTAAGAGACAGAATTCATTGTTATCACTGGACAATATGAGAAACGTTTTTTCAGAAATTCAGTTTCTCGTTTCTTCTGTCCAGTGTACATTACATGTTCACTTTCATTGTGGCATGACCTTCAGTTCAAATCTATCCCATTCAGTTCTTGAGCAGGGCAACTTCCCTGGCATTGTCTGGGAAGTTGTTCTAATGGCTGGGTATCTGGTCAGGGAGGCCAGATGGGAGTTGTTTCTGTGAGTAAAAGAGTTCTGCTGTTTAGAGGGATGTCTTCTTTGATGTTTGCTGGGGTAAAGGCATTCAGTTGGAAACATCTGAGATTGATGTTTGATCAGTCTAGATAAGAGAACTGAAATACACAGTGTACATATGCATGTTTACTTTCATCATAACTTGTGCAGAAATTATATTTCATATTCTATTTCTAAATGTCTGCTGAAGCAAGCAAGTGAAAAGTAGTAACATGGGGTAGTAGTAAAATGGGGTTATTGCAAAGAAGTTCCTGAGAAAACTTCAGAGGATCCCAAACCTATCTTTATCTTATTAAGCATTTTGGTTGGGGGAGGTAACTTCTGAATCACTTGTGTTCCTGTATTCATTTAGAATAGAAAAATATTGTAGAACAATATGTGTGATTCACTTTCATATTTTTTCTTTTTTTTTTTCTCTGCTTCTCCTCTAGATTTTTGCTTTTGCAACGGCTATTTGTTATGGTTGCAGCACAGCCCTGGCATTAAGGAGATGGAGGCTAAATAACAGTTGAAGAGATGTTAATGCCCACGTGATCCACTTCAGATCAAATTAAGTGCTACTTGTCTGTTTTACTGTAATTTAATTCTAAAAAGACATTTTTCTTTTTCCTGCTTAAAATCTGCTTTAAATGCAAGTAACCCCTAATCAGGATTTCTCCAACAGAAAAAATAGTTTCCATCTCTTCCCTTTCTGATATTTACTTTTGCTGTGTACTCATTGTAAAGTATTAGAGAGTTTAGGGATACAGAGATATCTCATTAGCAGACAACAGAACTCCAGTGCTACACCAGAAGAGGAAGAAAATGGAAACCAAGCCAGGATGTTAACTGCACAGGCAGCTAAAAAGCTCCTCCTTTGTTAAGCTGTGGGATTAAGTGCTTTGCAGCGTTACAGTGCACTCCACACTGGTAGAGACTTGGAGGCTCCTGGTAGAGTCATGGGTGTTCTGTGTGCTGCTGTTTGCATGATCAGAGCCCAAGCTGACTTTGAAATTCCAGCTTAGTATATATACTATTAACTTTGATATACAGAGAAAATATTTTTAAAAACCATCCAGTGAAATCTTTTTATACTCTCTTTTAGCTATGTCTGGCTAGGGTCACTTGAGCCTTAAAGCTTACTGTGTTCCATACTAGATGAAAACTGGGACTTTCAATCAGTAGTTTATTAGTTTTAGGAATTTAACTTAATCAGATCTATTTATACTACAAAACAAAACAGTGCATTTGTGTTGTGTATGTATATACATGGTATATTTTTGTTTAAAAGGAATTTTTGCACTGTTTAACTTTGTTGGAGTACAGCTTTGTTCTTGCTACTTCAAGTCCTGCATTTGTCAGGTATTATGTGAGTCAATGTCATTTGAATGGAATGTTACCAAATAGTGAATAATGTCTGACCTCAATTCTTGCAATGTGTTATTTGTTGCATTCTAAAGCTGCAGTGTTGTAAAGGTGTTTTTATTTGGACAGATGCCTATGCAACATCTTGCTGAAAGCAGTGGAAGTGCGAAGGTCCGCCCACTGTGGAGTTTGCTTTTCTCACGAATGACATTTAATTGAGCCTCTCTTGGATATCCTGGTGTATGATCACATGCAATATTATATACAGGAAATTGATTTAGCAAAACTAAACTATAGCATTGTGCTCTGCTCCCTGATACTCATGTCATTTTGCACATGGTGAAGCTTTTTGTTATTTTTGTAGTAAATAATTTTGGCTTTTGTGAATAGTGCCAAAAAGATAAGCTGGGACAATAAAGGCTCCCTGTCATTTGTAAAACAACTTGTTCACTACATCTTGCCAGCGCACCTGATTATTCTGCAGAGACCTGCAGTGGTTGCTTAAGGGAAGACAGGATTTCCTTCATTCCTAGGCCTACTCACTCTCCTTGAGCCAACAAGAGTGTCTGCCCTTTATCAAACTTGTCAGGTACAAGGATCTCCAAGGGGCAGCCACCCTCAGCAGTGCCCTGCTGACCCAGGCAGGTTCTTGTGGGTGGCACAGCAGTGAGTGCCACCCTTCTGACTATGGAACCACTTGGTCATCCTGAACTACTACAATGGGATGTTGTCATATATCTGTTTTCTGAAGGTTTTTTTTTTCCAAAGATTTTGTACTCTGGCTGATTTTTTTCCCCCCTAATTCTCTCATTGCATTGAAACTTTTTGTGAACATTTTATCTAGAGCCATATACTTTTAAAAATGTTTCATATTGTATAAAATACATTTACACTGGAGTATATGGATTAAAGTATATAACAAAGACTTATGCTAAGCAGCATTAAAGTTACTTAATATATTTATGGCAGTAGTCTGGTTATTAATTTTGTTTTTGGAAAGTATCAAAAAAGCTACCTTGCTACTCTGACTCACCTGATGCTAGATATACAAAATTCAGGCTAAGATTTCATGAGAAGGCACAGTTGCATTGGGGGTAGTTTAATTAGTTTCACAGCTAGTTTGCCATATGTGACACTGTGAATATTGGTGAGAAGAGTAGTCATTTACAACGTTTCAAACAGATGCTGATCTTTGGTTTGCTTTCTCCTGTGTCCTGTGACGTGGCTGTGCCCTGCACACCACAGACAGTATCATGGTTGCAGTCTCTACAGCTAGCTGAGATAATGGAGGGCAGATCTTAATATTTTGCATATTTAAACTTACAGAATATGAATCCCATATATGGAGTCAATTAAAGAGCTGTCCAAACTTAGTTGACATTTGTATCAAAGCTCCAAGTTCAAACCTGAAGTGTAAAACCTTTGAGTGGTGAGTGCTATTCAAGTCTCTTATCTACTCCTGGAAGCCCAGATAGCAGAGTGCAGTTAGCGTAGCATGGAAACTGTTTGCATAGTGAGGAAAGACTGAACTTTCCCTCTTAAGTATCAAAGACAAACAAAGGACAGAGAAGAGATAAAGGTAAAAACTACAGTAATGAAGAACAACTTTCACAGCTAAAATGGAGTGAAAGAATACAATTTTTGTTGTAGTATGGACAGAGTTTTGCTGTACTTTGAGGAAGATCTATGGATGGTCAAACTGGAATATGCAGTACTACTTTATACCTGGAGCTAAAAAAGTGGGCGTGACTAGAAATGGTATGTGTGTGCTGAATGTATGCAAATATTGATATGGATGATGGGTATTTCAGAGAAAATGTGCAAGCTGGTTCTAAAAAAAAAAAATCTTTCTTCCTGGTAAGAAAATTCCTCTAAGCCTATTGTGACCTTCAGGGACACAAGCTTAGACCTCACCAAAGAATGGAAGGCATTTGGGGGGGTGGGGCATAGGGAGATAATTTCTCAGTTCATTTAAGGTGAAAGGAACAAGACCAAATATAATTTTCATCAAACATCTCTATTTGATGTGAAGCTGCAGTGCAGCATATCTAAGGAACCATGCAGATCCCTATTCTTAGAAAATATTTCATGGTGTTTTGGATAGCACTGAGTGGTAGCTGCTGGTAAAAAAAGAAAAGGAGCATCAAAGGAGACTTTCCTTCAAAGGGTGCAGAGATAAGCAACAGTTACTCTCTTTCTAAAGGGACATGAAAGTGCACACGTTAGAAAGCTAAAATTTTGTTAGAATTTTGGCAGAAAATATGCACAGCAGGTACTTCACTGAGGTCCTGACTCTGCTTCTGCCTTGCTAAATGTCTAGAAATAATCCAAAGTGCCACAGGTCACTTTGCAGGATTATTGATCTGCACAGGATCAGTCTGTTCAGATTCCCATGATTTTTCTGGCTGCATATATTGGTTATAACTCCTGATGTGAGTTGTGCTCTGTAAAAAAGTAAAGTTGTGCTGTAAAATGTTTCCTTAAAATACAGCTGTAAACCACAGCTTTTAAAAGAGAGAGGCAAAACCAGTGACTACACAAACCTGTGCCCTTCATAAAAATAGAAGAAAAACTACTGAATAATCACTAGACCTGTGTTGTCTCTTACACTTCCGAAACCAGATGACAATGCTGACTTCTGTTACACTTCCTCTAATTGTTGTAGTTTTGCATTTGCTTTCTAACTTTAAAGAATTTTGGCATTCATAATTTCTCCATCTGAATTTCAAAAAATAAGAGCTTAAAACTCCTAAAAGCTTGTTTGTTCCATTTTTATCTAGATACTGTGAAATTGGTCTTTGAACAAAAGCATCCTGATGCATTTCATGCTCCTTTGCCAGGCTGCCCAAGTTGTACAGAAAGGCTTCCCAGGTTTTTGTCCAAAGGTAACAGTGAACTATTAGTTCTCAGTCTGAGATGCAAGTAGAACATTGCTCTGTTCAGTCTTACAAAAAGAAAAACTTGAAAGTGAGAGCATGTTGTCTTTTTTTCTTAGATGTATTTGTACAGTTGGTCATGACATAGTAGTCTTTGTTGAGACATAAAGAAAACCAGAAAGAATGAAAAAAAACAGAAGAAAAAGCAAATCTTATGTATCAAAATTAGTAAACAGAAATGGAAAATCTTTATTTGTTTTTTTACAAAGCTGAATTGAGCATGACTGCTCTCTTTTCTCCCACCTTCTTTTGCTCAATTATGGTGTTTATCTAACATGCTTATAACCTGACCAGCTCAGAATTTACTGTATTTATCCTCAAGGTGCTCCTGTAAAGAAGATAAGTGCTGTGCCCAGGTGGAAAACCTGGACACAGAGACACTGGTGAACAACTTTCTTGCCAGAGGCCTCTCTCAGGAGATCTGTGGAGCAGGAAGAGGAAGCCTGGTTTCTCAACTGAGGGTTTCTTGGTGCCTTGCCCAGCAGCCTCTACTGCTGCCCACTGTGGGCTGGAAGGAAGCACTGTAGTGTGGGTTGTATGTGACCTGACACCACTCCTGTCTCTGCCATGGTGGTGCTATTCTGGCAGTTAGTTACATGGGGTTAAAAGGTAGAATGATTGTGGAGGATTATGGGTCAAAGGGAGATTTAAAATGCCAAATCAGCATTCCTAGATCAAACATCATAGTTTCCGGGTGTTCTAGCAAATTTTGGTTATCCAGTTGTAAGTAGACATGGAGGTCCTGTTTGAGGTGTTGATCTACCCTCTGCATCTTAACAGAGGATAAAGGCCCTCAGGAGTCTGTAGGTTTCAGATGCTCCCTGCTATATGACATGTTTGAGCCCTGAATTCTTGGTGCTAACAAAACACTACCTACCTTGAGCCTGCCAGGACACAGCACCTTTCAGTTCAGAAACCTGAGCTAATTTTTGGCAACTAGCCTGTCACGTTACCTTTCAAGGGAACACGATGATCAAACCTAGGTTATGTCTAGGTGTGGTTTTAACATCTTTCTTGCAATGGAATAATTGTAAATGTCGGTAAAGATTCTGGAGATTGTGGACAATATATTCCTGTACTTATGTCCAGTGTTACTGTGCCTGGCTACAGAGAGGCTTTTAAGGAAGGACTGAACCCTATGGATCCATACAGGGTTTATGGTTGCAACATTATTATTATTATTAAATCTTAAAAGAATGACTGCAGATTTTAATCTCATCCAAACACCTTTTCGTGGTCGTCTCAGCAAGGTGTGGTTTCTCTCATTGGACCAGTGCTATGACACAAGAAACAGCAGATCAGAACAAACCTGAGAAGAGCTCTGCATACCTTGAAGAGAAAAGCATCATTCAATAGTTTGGCTTTGGAAGTGATCTTAAAGGTTCTGCACTCCTTCTGCTGTGGAGCTGGGACCTCCCACGGTTGTGTTGCCCTGTACAAAGGTGCTGGGACTTCCCAGTAATCTGATTGCCTGCTTGAGCAGTTCTGCTTGCAGTGCCCACCAATGATTGGCTTTTAACATCACTTTGTTACAAGTGGTTTGGGTTCAATAAGCTTTACCAAACAAACTAATGAGGCAAAAAGTGTTTTATTTCCATATAAACTAGAAATATGGAAAATTTGCAGACTCATGTTTTGTCCCATGGCCTTTTTTTCGTGATTGTTTTGAAAGTGCAAAACATACTTTAGTATAACTTAATAATATAATTAATGATATCCTCACAAACTGCATGGCCTGGAAGTATTTCTAGATTCCTGGATCCAGATGAATACCCCAGCTAAGTTGCATCTCTATGCCTCTGTGAGACCTAACACAACATCTTCCCTCTTCCCTGCCTCTTCCCCATTTTTGGAAAGCAAAAAGAGAGCTTGCAGCATGATCTAGAAGGCTGGACAGCTCAAAAAACTAATGTGGTATATTAAGTATGATTCACTCTTCAGTAGCACTTGTGGGCATAGATGGTCTTGAGGGTTTCCACCAAGATAAAATACAAAGTTATGGCAAAAGGGAAAATGGGGTGGGAGGCCTACTGAATAGAAAAGGTGCATAAGAGCTCAGTACTTGGCTACAATTGCTTCCTGCATAAAATCTGGCATCAAATCCAGCACTTGGCTCCTGAATATACCTGTTTTCAAACTGTTAATACCTTGGCCTGGGATCTAAAGCCCTGGGGAACCTGTAGGGCCAGCTTAGAGCTTTGGGTTGTTGGAATAAGACGCAGGGTGAATCATCACCAGATACTTTAACTCAAAATTCAGAAGAGGAGAAAGAGAATTGCTTATAGGTCCCTTTTCCAACTTGTTACCAGCTCTAAGAGCTGAGAGAAGGGCAGGAATAGTTTTCCTCCATTCCTTGGCTGCAATCACCGTGGACCTAGAATGAGCTGCAGGACAGAAAGGATGAGGACTTGTACAGAATAATCTGAGTTCTAAGATACACCTGACCTACCCATGGCAGTGACAGCTGAGTCCAAGCACAAGATCCATCCGCCTACCTAAAATAAAAATCAATAAAATAAATCAATAAAAATTAAAATAAAAATAAGGAAATTTTCAAGCAACAAGACTGAATCTTAGCTGGAGCAAATGTTCTTAGAAAAAGACAGAGTTACCTCAGAGAGAAATTTAATGGTGAACAAGAAGCCATATTATTCTTTTAGTTATATCAGTGCAACTTCTTTTGAGGTCTAGTTGCCAGTGAGGAATTTCACTAATGGAAGTAAGAGCAGAATTTCCCCTCAGCACTAAGTAGAGCTGACCTTTGAAACAAATGGAATTACAAATTCCTTGGCCTTGTGTCATTTGCTATTTCTCTTAAGGATCCTACTGCTAGGGTGAGTTGATGCTGGGATGTGTTGCTGCTGCTCTTAGGGGACATACAGCCTTTGTGGCCACGGCAGACTTAGTGTGAAGACTCCAAGATAAAAATCCAGCACTTGTAGAATCTCATTATTTTGGAGGACCTGACTCACAGCTTGTAAATGGTTTAGGGTCAGCAATGCTGGGCAGGGTACATGAGGTACAATGTCACATAAAGCTCCTAAGATGAAAAGCTTCTACCTTATCATAAAGTGACAGGCTGGCTGAAAGGATAGCAGGAGAAGAGATCCATTAGGAGTTTACTGTAAGTCTTTTGGTAAGAGGAGACCGCGGAAGGGGAGGGAGGAGCTGCGGGCC